>JAVJIF010016260.1:0-122604 GCA_038442645.1 Agave tequilana | reverse complement strand
TTTCACTTGAAATGATACTATGTGTAAAACCATGAACTATCCAATAAAAAGATTATGCAAGTTCTCTAATTATTAATGTCCTGTAGTTTCTCCGAGCACAATAACTACTCGGAGAGTCTCCTGAAAGATGAAGGCTCGCCCACAATAACCGCTCGGAGCTCAGCTCAAGGCTACCCGAGCCAGTTAAGAGCCTATAGTGGATCCTACCCTTACAGCTACCCTCGGGGAGTCTCTTGAAAGATGGAGGCTCGCCCAGAACGACTACTAGGAGCTCAGCCCATGGCTACCAGAGCCAGTCAACAGCCTATAGTGAGTCCTACCCTGACGGCTATCCCACGGGAAGTCTCCTGAAAGATGGAGGCTCGCCCACAACGACTGCTCGGAGCTCAGCCTATAGCAATCCGAGCCAGTCAACAGCCTATAATGGGTCCTACCCTGACGGCTACCCCTCGGGGAGTCTCCTGAAAGACGAAGGCTCGCCCAATGATCGCTCAGAGCTCTGCCCATGCTACTCGAGCCAGTCAACAGCCTATAATGGGTCCTACCCTGACGGCTACCCCTCGGGAGTCTCCTGAAAGATGGAGGCTCGCTCACAACACCGCTCGGAGCTTAACAGCTACCCCTCGGTAAGTCTCTTGAAAGATGGAGGCTTGCCCACAATGATCGCTTAGAGCTCAGCCCATGG
The DNA here is from genome assembly GCA_038442645.1 of Agave tequilana. Lineage (NCBI taxonomy): Eukaryota > Viridiplantae > Streptophyta > Magnoliopsida > Asparagales > Asparagaceae > Agave > Agave tequilana. The sequence goes on along the minus strand of JAVJIF010016260.1, from coordinate 121,919 downwards.
TTAGGCTCAGGGTCCTACTCAATGACCGATTTTTAGAACACTGCCTGAGCCAGTCAACCACCTATAATGGGTCCTACTCTGACGATTACCCCTAGGGAGTCTCTTGAAAGATGGAGGCTCGCCCACAATGACCGCTCGGAGCTCGGCTCTGGCTACCTGAGCCAGTCAACAGCCTATAATGGGTCCTATCCTGACGGCTACCCCTCAATAAGTATCCTGAAAAATGGGGGATGGCGCATAATGACCACTTGGAGCTCAGCCAATGGCTACCGAGCCAGTTAACAGCCTATAATGGATCCTACCCTGACAGCTACACCTCAGAGAATCTCTGAAAGATGGAGCTTGCCCACAATGACCGCTCAGAGCTCAGCCCTTGGCTACCGAGCCAATCAATAGCCTATAATGGGTCCTACTCAGACGGTACCCCTCGAGGAGTCTCCTGAAAAATGGAGGCTCGCCCACAATGACTGTCCGGAGCTCAACCTACAACAGGTCCTCACCCTGATGCTTACCCGAGCCAGTCAACAGCCTAGAGCGGGTCCGACCCTGACGCGCTACCACGACCACGACAACATAGCATCGCAGTCGGGATATCTCCCACACAGAGTAAAATTTGTAGATACTGTTGTGGGATAGACACTACTCGAAAACACACGCCTAATCATCCCAAACAAAATAGTCAAGAGACAATCCAGGCAAGATCTAAATAATACTTTCATTTTAATTCACTGTTTTATTATAAAGTTTGTCAATTACATCCAATTCAAATACAGCTTAGTTACATCTAAGAAGAGTAACACAAGATCTATTACGTGTTCGTGCCTTTCTTGGTGGGGAACATATACGCTTTCGGCTACAACCTCCACGACAGCATCCAGGAGATGACTCCGAAACAAACAATCCATTTCAAGGAGGGCAATGACACCGAGAACTCCCAGGAAAATGCCAGCACTCAAGATCACGTCTCGGATTGCAGACTGCAGCATGCAAGACAATGATTATACCAACGCCTAGCTTGTAACCCCGTAGATGAACTCGGAACGATGGCAGGCAAAGCGATGGCATTCAACAGGACTGCATGCGGCCAGACCCAGGGATCAGAGCCATCATCAATCATGCCCTGTGCTCCCCCTCCTTCACGTTGTAAGGAAAGAGAGGTGTCGAACCCCAACTCCAGCCCAGCCCGATCTGATCAAAGACCAGACAGACCGACCGGGCAAAAGAACCTTGAATATCCTTCCAGACAACTGAGCCTCGTCGCAAAAATCAAGGTTCCTTGATGGGCCCATCGTGAAAATTAATCTTTCTCGATAAACGAACTCCTGAACATCATGAGCGCAACAATCGTCTCCATCTTCTCCTCTCCTTCTCTACCGGACAAAGAAGAAAGAAGACATTACCACCCACCAACAAATCTTGAAAGTAAGGAGTTTTCCAGCAGCAGCACAGATCTTCCCGCAAAGTTCCGCCCTATTTATAAATGGGAAGGAAGCCCAAGCGTCTACTGTTCAAAATTTCAATCCCCAAAAAGACGAGAGAGAGGCTTTTAACCCTCAAATTTCGAGCAGCCACTTGATCAGAAGCCTACATGTGGATCCGAACCGTCGCACTCAATTCGCGGCACCAATCTCGAGTAGCCACCTGACTAAAAGCCTATGTGTGTCCTCAAGGGCCATATCTGAACCGTCATGCTTGATTCGCCTCACCAATCTCGAGCGCCGTGCCTTTTCAAAAAGTGATGGTTATCTGACCAACGCAGCAGCGGATGGGACTGCATTTAAGGCTCTACCAGCCTGTACAGGCACGCCACAAGAAGACAAGAACCGGAGCAACACACAGCCCGAGTCCAGGCTCAAAAAGTCGGCTCCCCTCTTTTTCTCTCATAATCACTGAGAGCACACAACTCCCGAGGGCGTGTTCCCGACCTCCTGCCATAGGGGGAAGCAGAAGGGGCATCTGTAGTAGTCAGTTTTTTATCCCCCTCGAGGTCACGACACGTGACCATCCAGCTCTTGGACGATCGTGTGACACGTGTCCATATCCAAGACATCTGAAGAAGAGTCCTAACCTCATTCAAACTCCGAGCAGTTCAACCAGCCAAATGATAGAGATAGAGCCGGTTACAAGTACCCTTATATCCAAGCCAAATCTTCATTTCAATCTGACGGAAGTAGATCAACCATATTGGCAGTTGGATGATCTCACAGGATAAAACACAAACAACAGGCTCTACCTATTCAAATAAGGATGTTTAGCTATAACCGCCTCCAAGATAAGCAGTTAAGATAGGATAAATGTTCAAATAGACGAGAACTCTCTATGATCTTATCCAACAAAATACCTACCTGTATAAATAGTAGACCCCTCCAACAAGAGGGGGACGATCAATCAAGCCTAGAAACCCTAGCGCATGAAATCAGGTTACCAGAATTGTAATTTCTCTGAATTATAGTGGTCCCTCTCTCTTGCACCATGGTTTTCTCTTTCGGGTTTTCACGTAAATTTGTTCGTTAGCTCTAGTTTGATTTCTGAATTTCATCCATTAATCCTCATAATTTAGTGCGTGGATTACTCTCCCGGGAATTACCCGCTACAGTAGACAGCAGATTGGTTATCACAAAAACATAAGCATAGGTCTAGGCTGTTTAAAACCAAGCTCTAACAGCATGTTCTTAACCACATAATCCTATAAGCAGTATGAGTCAAGGCTCTGTACTCAGCTTCTGCACTGGATCTAGATACATCTATTTCTTACTCCACGTCACAAGATTTCCTCCAACAAATGGATGGACTTCTTATCTCCCTTGTCACCTGCATAGATCAAAATAGCCAAAGATGTGAATATACCCATGCTTCTTATATAGCAAGCCTTTTCCATGAGAGCTTTTGACATAGGCAAGAATCCTCAAGAGAGATGTCCAATGAACCTCTCTAAGAAGATGCATAAACCTACTCAGTACTCTAAAAGGTTATATCAAGATTAATGATTGTTAAGTAGATCAACTTTTCAATCAACCCTCTTATATGTGTCCAGGGTCATCCAGAAGATGACTACCATCACACCATAAATCAACATTGGCTTCCATTGAAGTGCTAGCAGGTTTGCACCCCAAAAGACATGTTTCCTCAAAAAGATCAAGTGCATATTTTCTTTGAGATAGAAGTAACCCATGTTTTTTATAGGCAACTTCAATCTTAAGGAAGTACTTTGGCTGTCCCACATCCTCCGTCACAAAATGACACTTGAGATACTCCTTCGTTTCTGCTAAAGCGGCAGAGTCGCTCCCAGTCAGTAAGATATCATCAACATATACTGCCAGAATCACTAAATCATACTAAGTACAATGAATAAAGACTGAGTGATCTGAATGACAGCAAACAAATTCAGTACCAGAGAGGACAATGCTAAATTTCTCAAACCATGCCCTTGGACTCTGTTTGAGTCCATAAATCGCCTTTCAGAGTCTGTAGACAATATTTTTCCCTTGAACAACATACCCATAAGGTTGCACCATATAAACCTCCTCCTTCAAATCCCCATCGAGAAAAGCATTCTTGACATCCAATTGGAGTAGAGACCACTCCATATTAACAGCAACAGAGAACAGAATCTGAATGAAGTTCAGACAACAATTAAAGAGGTCTCAAAGTAATCCACACCATATGTCTGTGTATAGATGTAGTGGACATTTTTCGGCCTCCTTCGAGATTACAATATGTGTCTCACAACATAGGGGTACTTTGAGAAATTGACAACTATTCCATCAAAACCGGTCAATATTTACACATGAGAGTCGGTTACGTCCCTAGAATGAAGAAGTCAGTTACGGCCCTAGAATGAAGCAGGTGATTTTGGATATATGCATTTCCCTGCATGAGATCCCCACCAATCCTTACAGTTACGAAGATCCTACAAATTCAAATCTTGTGGTTATAACTATCCATGATATTTGCATCCACTACATCACCTATCAAAGATATAAATATGCCTTCCTGTCCAAGAAGAAAAGAGGAAGAAAAATGTAACCCTTGAGCACTTGTAATCACAACATACTCTGCTATCATTGTAATTCTTTCTACTTATAGTAAACTTTTGCTCCTCCGTGGTTTTCTCGCTTCGAATTTTTCACATAAATCCTCTGTGTTTTAGACTTTGCATGCTTACTCTTTTGCTTGTAGGGAAAAAAAGTCCTCCGAGATTTTATCCACCACAAAATAATGCATTCATTGAGATCTCTTGAGTAAACGCTCAAAGTTTCCCCTCCCTTTGCCAAACACTTCCAAGCTCCCTTCTTCAAAAAGCCTCGTAAACGACAATGACCCCTTAAAAGAAGGGCACCTCACAGACTCAATCGCCGCCCCAAAGGCAAGAAGATCATCAACTGGGGGCACGAGTCATGCTGATCTCCATCCCTAAATCCTGACGCTGTTCTTAAGCATGTCAACGAGAAGCCCACATCCCCCGTAACTACTCCCGAGCGAGAAGCCAACGAGTACGAATCTCGACTACCTGCTGAGGGACAACTCCTCCAGATGTTGACCCGTCTGTAGAAGCGGCTAAATGAGCAAGAGGCGAAGGCAACTCGCGAGTGCGAAAAAGTTGCTCTAGAGAGACGTCGCTACCCGTGTCTACAACCAGCTCCTCACTGAGATCGAAATCCTCAAAAGGGCCCAAACGAGGAGCTCTGACGTGGAGGAATCTCATCCTTCACCACTATATGTGACGGATATTGCCTACACGGGGGACAGCCGGAGGCGTCGCAGATCCGCATCACCACGTCGCGAGAAACACTCCGATGAGAGCGAGCCTCCTCAGCCCGCGAAGACGCCTCGCGTCGAGGATCTCGTGGAGATGGTTTGAAAGCGGAAACACGAAGAAGGTGCACCGCATCCTCGTGGTGGCCTAGGACCCTCCATCCTGTGGATCTCCAATTCTCTCTTTCGGAGGAGATCACATCCCACTGGTTCCGAAGAAGTTCGTGATACCGAGCTTCGATTGCTACACTACACCGATTGACCAACTCCGTCCAGCACCTCCGAGCTTCTCAGGTCAAGATGGTGGTCCACTCCCACAACGACTTCATCATGTGTCGAGTGTTTCCATCCAGTCTCAAGAGCGTGGCCTTGTAATGGTTTTACTTGCTTTCTCTGTGATCTCTCCAGAGCTTCAAGGAGGTCAATGATGCCTTCTTCAACCAATACGCCTCGTGATAGGAGTTCAAGAAGAATAGCAACAATCTCCTTACAGTCAGGATGAAGCAAGAAGAAACTCTCAAGCGCTATATCAATCATTTCCAGAGCTAAATGGCCCTGATTTATAATTGCAATGACGATATAGTCGCAGCTGCCTTCATCGCCGGACTAGAAATCGATCATTCCTTTTACTAAAACTTGGTGAAGCATGACGTCACCAACATGAAGAAAATTATGTCTCAAGCGCAGAAGTATACACAGTTGGAAGAAGCAACAAGGAATACAACGAACTGCTCCACCAAGTATGAAATCGAAGCTTCACACAAGACTCAAGGACATAGCCGGGGGCATGATACCCACGAGCTGGTGGATCTGAACCCCTCGCAGAGCCAACTCCGAGTTTTCAAAGATGGACGCCGACTTCACCCCACTGAAGATTCCTATTGACCAAGTCTTTGCGCCATCGAAGGCCAGCTCTGAGGCGCCCGAAGCCACTCCAACATAATCCAGCCCGTTCTGAAGCGAAGAAGTATTGTTCCTACTACGACAGCTGGGAACACACTATTCAGTGTTGTGCCCTCAAGAAGTATCTTGAAGATCTTGTTCGTCAGGGATACCTTAGAGAGTTCACCTTACTCCCAGAGCAACTTCTGAAGTCGGACAGCGAAAGGATATCCAGTACAAGATAGTCGACCGAACATGGAAAGACTTGAAGCATATTGTTGAATGTAAGTTGTTAATCATCAATGAAGCTTTCATTCTCTCTCTATTGCTCTAAACGTCATAGGTCATACGCTTTCGCCCTTATTCAGCTCCGGATAGATTAACTTGCCCATCGCGGACTCAATCTCGCTCCGGATGGCTAACTTGCCCCATCCCGGACTTTGGTCTCATTCAGCTCAGAATGGATTACTTGCCTCATCATGGACTTGATCTCGCTCCGAATGGCTAACTTGCCACATCTCAGACTTGGTCTCATTCAACTCCAGATGGATTAACTTGCCCCATGGCAGACTCGATCTCGCTCTGGATGGCAACTTATCCCATATCAGACTTGGTCTCATTCAGCTCCAGATGGGCTAACTTGCCTAATCCTGGACTCGATCTCACTCCGGATGACTAACTTGCCCCATCCTGGACTTGGTCTCAGTCAGCTCCGGATGGATTAACTTGCCCCATCAATTCCCCATCCCGGACTTGGTCTCATTCAGCTCCGGATGGATTAATTGCCTCGTCGCGGACTTGATCTTGCTCCAGATACCCTAGCACGCGTCGAATGTTGCACTGTCGCGAACTCGATCTCGCTCTAAATGGACTAAATGTTTCTCTGCATGCATGTTGTGCATCAATCTGGGACTCAAACTCAATCTTCGGATTTCATACTCCGCTCCACAGAATATTGTTCTCTTCCAAGCCCCGACGACCTGACCGTGTAGGTCGACTCGAGTAATAACTTTGCGAAGGCAAAGAAATGGTTAAGGCAATTGGGATCCGCAACATAACATTGTATACTTTAAGTGGGATTAACCTGCCCCCATTATAGACCCGCCAAGTTCCATGCCAGCCTGAAGACAGTGAAATCAGACGAGATCGAAAAAATAATAGTCAACTCCATTCCTCCGGCTTCCCGTCTACAAGCTCCGGGAAGCGGCAGAGTGGGGGCATCTGTAGTAGATATTTTTCGGCCTCCCTCGAGATCACAACACGTGTCTCACGAGAGGGGTGTCTTGGGAAGTCGACAATTATTTCATCAAAACAGATCAATATCTACACATGGATGTCGGGTACGCCCCTAGAATGAAGGATTCGATTACGCCCCTAGAATGAAGCAAGTGTTATGGGTAGATGCAGATTCCCTGCATGAGATCCATCCAATCCTGGCGATTACAAAGGCCCTGCATATTCAAATCTTGCGGTTACAACTATCCATGATATTCACTTACCAAAGATATAAATATCCCTTTTTTCCAAGAAGGGAAGAAGAAAAGTGTAACCCTTGAGCACTTATAATCACAACACACTCTGTTACTACTGTAATTCTTTCTACTTATAGTGAACTCTCGATCCTCGTGGTTTTTCCCGCTTTGAGTTTTTCACATAAATCATCTGTGTTTCTGATCTTTGCATGCTCACTCATTTGCTTGTGGGCAAAAGGTCTTCCGAGATTTTATCCACCACAATAGCTCTTAGCAACAAGTCTGGCCTTATACCAATCTACAGATCCATCCGGGCAATACTTCAAGGTATAGACCAAGTCGACAACCAACCGCTGCTCCTTGGAAGTAGAGACCAAATCTCAAATTCTTCGAGAAATAAGTGCATCCATCTCCTCATCCATAATCTGCTTCCAGGCTGAACCATTGATACAGAAGACAAATGACAAATTAACGAAAAGAGGAATTAAGATGATCATATGAACCGAAATTAGAAATCAAATGATCAGCACAAAATCATTTACCTCTTTTGAGGATACTAGGAACATCTAGATCAGATAGAGTAGTTGATAGTTGAGGAAGTGAACCTTCCACTAAATAAGAGGAGTCGTCTATAGCTGATACAGAGCATGAACCTTTGGCCGGTGAGTGAACACCTGAAGTAGTTTTGGTGCAAGTTGTGGTCCTGTAGTTTCTGACGGTGACATTGGCATAAAGCCTGTAGGAATAGAAGCACGTGCAGACTGTGTAATGGGAGGTGAAAAAGGAATAGACTCTGATGCAGTGTCTGGACTTTGAAGAGTGAAGTATGGAAGGGATTCAAAGAACGTAAAAATCTGCAGACACAAAGGACTTCCTGGTAAATGGGCTGTAACACCGGTATTCTTTTTGAGTTCTAGAATACCCGACGAAAACATATTGATAAAGCGAGAAGACAGATTATCTAAACCACGAGACAAGTCTTGAATAGAATATGTACAGCCAAAAACACGAGTAATGGAAAAGACACTTTTGTTAGGATAAAGACATGAAAATGACTTTACTACGAAGGAATGAAGGTACACTATTAATCAGATGACAAACACTTAACACAGCATCATACCATAAAATTTTTGAAACATGCATATATATCATTATGATTCTAGCAACATTTAGGATATGTCTATGTTTGCGTTCAGCAACGCCATTCTGTTGGGACGTGTAAGAGCAAGAAGTTTAATGAATAATCTCATTCTTAGAACAAAAAAGAGATACCATTTTCACATATTTCAAGACATTATCAATACGAAGCACACGAATAGAAGTAGAAAACTGAGTTTTTATTTCATTAAAGAAAGTTCGATAACACCAGACACTTCAGACCTCTCTTTTAACAAATAAAATCAAGTCATGCGAGGGAAGTCATCAACAAAAATAAGAAAATACCTAAAGCCTTCAATTGAAGGCACACGACAAGGACCTCAAACATCTGAATGGACTAACTCAAACGCAGACTACTGATTCATTGACTCGACTTTGATAAGTGGCATGGTGATGCTTGCCCAACTCACAAGACGCTCAACCTAAACTGGAATTCAATAGGAACTACAAAATGAAGTTTTTGCAAGAAAAGATGACCCAAACGCTAGTGTCAGAATAGAATAGGATCAGGCTGACATGTAACTAAATCAGTAGGTGATACTTTGTCATCCAAATAGTACATGCCTCCTTTCTCATACCCTGAACCAATCCTCCCAGTCGATAGGTCCTAAAAAATACAGTAGGAAGGAAAATGCTATTTCACAATTATTTTGCTTGGTATATTAACTAATAAATAATAAACTAACTGAAAATTTTGAGACAAAAAGGACATAAGTGAGAGTTAAGGATGGAGTAACTTGAACTATCCCATTACTTAGTACAAGAGACTAGGTATCACAAGCAATGTTAACATAAAGGAATTTATTTTTTGCTTGGTATATTAACTAATAAATAATAAACTAACTGAAAATTTTGAGACAAAAAGGACATAAGTGAGAGTTAAGGATGGAGTAACTTGAACTATCCCATTACTTAGTACAAGAGACTAGTATCACAAGCAATGTTAACATAAAGGAATTTATTTGAGAGATATAATGAGACAAATTTTTGCATAATAGGTATCATGTGAGATGAGGCTCCTGAGTCTAATATCTAGAGCTTTTGAGGAGAGACATTATAGGTATTTATACCTGTAGAGGATGCATGAGTCTCTGAATAACTGCGCAGCTGCGCTGAGGGAACTCGAGCTGACGTAGTCTATCGTACTCGTCCTGTGATAATACCACGGTGAAAGACTAAGAAGAACCAGACTGAGCGGCTGAAGGAGCATGAACATCACCAGGGATACCAGAGTGAGCATCAACCAGTTGTGCCCATTCAGGGCAACTAAATTTCTTTCAGCACTTCTTAGAGATGTGATTATTCCTGTCACAATGCTGACATTGTCGAGGGCCCTTATCAAAGCCACTCTGTCTGCGACTATAAGATCCACAGCCACCTCCAAATGAGTTGCGTCCTCCAAAAATACGGCCGCGACCACGACCTCTGCCACGTCCGAAGACCATGGCAGACTGCTCAATAAATGGTTTAGGTGACACATCAGCTCCAATGAGTACACGCATAAGTTTGGAGAAAGTAGCGGTCAATGTGGGAATGCTCTTCTTCAAGTATCTAACCCCGCATTTGAAAACGTAGCGAGGGACTCAGGCCAGACAAAAACTTCTACACTGCGAAATCCTGACGGTATCCCCTCAGTATCGTTGAATCAGTAACAACAGGCTGATGCATCTCCAACTCATCTATCAGACTTTTGAGTTCTCTATAGAACTGAGGGACAGATCGATCTTTCTGCTTGAGCTCAAATAGGCGCTCATAGATCTCAAACACCCTCGAAAGATTCTTCTCATTCCTACACATCACCTTCAGGGTTCCCACACCTCCTTGCGATAGTCAAGAACATGACACAACCACTAATCTTCTCTTCCATACTGTTAAGAAGTCATATCATCACACAATTGTCTCCAAAAAGCTAGGTCGGATATGTAACAGCAGGTGGAGACTCAAGGAGGTGAGCCAACTTGTTCTGAGCACTGATGAAGATGTGAAAAGCTTGTGCAATAACAAGTAGTTAGAGTCATTCAATTTCACAGTAGTCTCCAAAACAGTCTTGAATACAGAAGTCTCAACAAGTGAAGAAATAAGTAAGGAAGAGAAGCTCGTAGTATCAGACATCCCAGCCAGTCAAAGAAAATACTAGAAAACAACCAGTAGTAGACAATAAACGGCCAGGAAATCAGAGAATACATGATTTAATTTCTAAAAAGAAACATAGAAGCCAGATCATATTAATCATGACCAGATCAGATCAGGTTCGGTCAAGACCAGATCAAGGTCGGGGAACATCGGAGAGGTTCATGGAGGCCAACGAATGCAGCAACAGTCAGCAAGTGACCTCGGCAGGCCTCGTCAAGGCTTCAGCGTGGTCAGCGGGCCTCGGCGAGGCTTCGACATGCCTCACGAGGCTTCAGGAAGCCTTGTTGGGCCTGGGCGAGGATACAGGAAGGCACGACGACCACCAGCGAGCCTTCAGCAAACCTCGTGGGTCGTCGTCGATGCGCATGAAGGCTCTGGGAGGGAATATGGTGCTCTAGGAGCCTGTGCGGGGTGAAGACGAGGGTAGGGAAGGCTTCAGAAGATGAAGGCGAGAATCGTAGATGATTTACGAGGTGTCGGGATTGAGGCGGTGGTGAATAAGAGAGAGGAGGGGTCGGCTAGGGTTAGGGTTAAGGTTATTGCTATGATACCATGTTAGCAAACCAAAAACCTTTAATTAATTTTCATTAGAGGTAAACATGAATATATATAATACAAGAGATGGATACGGGTTAATGGGTAGAAGCCCAATAGCCCAAGAATCCAATAATCTAATCTACAAAAGTTCAGTAAAATGATACAGGTTGCTAATGGAGCTTGCAAGCATCAAGTTAATAATCTTTGATTCTTCATGTATTTTATTCTTTAATGGCCGAAAGCTTCAAAGTTGGAAAAACATAATATATTTAGTAAATCCTAATAATTTTAGTAATACAATGTAAACACCCACAGAGCCCAAAAAATATATGGGGTAGCCTTAATGTTGATGAAAGACAATAATAAAAAAATAAACAGGCATAGCTTTACCATCAGTATAAAAGAATCTGGACAGGTATATGCCCATTACAAAAATGCAACAGTTGATAGGCAAATTAGGCAACCAGGGATGAAAGGGTAGTGACAACATGGTCCCATTTATCTTACAGTAACTACTGTTATTTGACATCATTAGCAACAGAGTGAGCTGAAATTAACGAGGAGCAATATCTGTAAGATAACACTAGCAGTATACACATGATGCAAGTTTCTAGCAATTATATAAAGTGTTATTTAGATATATAACCCCCAAATCTATAGTAATTTAAAAATTTACCACTCAAATCATTGATATTAGAAATTTATCCTCCAAATCTTCTACATCTTAAAAGCTTACGCCCCTTTTAGAATAAAAAGAGAATATTCTAGTTTGATTCTATTTAACTTGCTTAATTTTCTATAAATAACTAAATTGTCTTTATTCAAATGATTAAGACTATATCACGTGTCCCAAGATTCCCAACTTAAGCCTGCAGAGTCATCCCCTTTTTGTACCTCTCTCTCTCTCTCTCTCTCTCTCTCTCTCTCGCTCTCTCTCTCTCTCTCTCTCTCTCTCTCTCTCTCACACACACACACACATCAAGCACATTTCTATTTCATTTTAAAAACTCACATCAGATAATTTTCACATATGCTCCTTGAAAAATTTGAGAAAAATACCAAGAAAATTAGAGTGAGATTTGAGAGAAAAATAGAAGAAATTTAGGTTTAAGTTTTTTTTTGGTTGGGTTGGGGGGGGGGGGGGGGGGGGGCAAGAAGAATGAAGAATGCAGAAGGCTAGGAGGGGCAAGAATTCAAGATTTGATGGAATTTGGGTTAGGCCATATAGAAGCAATTAGGAACAATGAAGTAGAAAGGAGAAGCGCATAACAAGTAAAACACTCTTATTTTATTCAAAATCTAGCTAGAGGGGTAAGTTATTAAGATCTAGAAGATTTCGATGGTAAATTTCTAATATCAAAGATTTTGGGGGTAAATTTCTAAATACTAAAGATATGAGGGCTATATATATCTAAATAACATATAAAATGACAGTGGACCAGTAGGACTAGAATGTGAAGTAAAGAAAATGAACAAATATATGACAAAAGAAGATTTTAACCTTTCCCCTTTCACAGCAAGGATGCCTGCCATGAGATCACTATGACCAGATATAAATTTGGTAGCTGATTCCATAACAATATCTACAAAATAAACAAGCCATCAAATTTGAGTAAACTAATGCTTAATTAGGAAAGGATGGGAAATTAAAGCTTTGACAGTGATAACAACAGCATAACATCATTTTCATATACCTGCTCCAAGTTCTAGGGGCAGGGAGAGCACAGGAGACATGATGCTGTTATCCACCATAACAAGAGCTCCTTGTGAATGAGCAATCTCTGCGATTTTCTGAAAAGAACATAAGAGAATCAGGTATCCTTATAAATCAGAGAAACAAAATACCGAAGATTGCTGTCACTGGAATAAAGACAACCCGCAATCAAGTAATGAGGGACATGTATGTGATCTAGAATTTATGTTTGAAATCATGGTTTAAAATCTCACTATCGGTATATATTATAAGCCAATAGTTTTCAATATCAAGATCAAACAATATCGGCCACATTGGCCATATTGGCAATATCGACCTAATTATCGGGTACCTTAAAACCTGATACAATATTATCGGAATCGGCCAATATTTGAAGCCATGTTCGAAATACATAAAGTTAAAACCATAGAGAAAAAACTGCACATGGATGAGAACATCTAGCATAAAAAGGGGTATTGCTAAAAGAATTATGTTCAACTGCTTAGTGAATCTGAAGTTAAAGAGGCCTTGAAGAGGATGAAGTCAAGGAAAGTTGTTGGCCCGGATGGAATTCCTATTGAGGTATGGAGATGATTAGGAGAGGTGAGCGTGAGATGGCTGACAAACCTCTTTAACAAGATCTGGCTAACTAAAAAGATGCCAAATGAGTGGAGGAAGAGTACCTTAGTCCTCTCTATAAGAATAAGGGTGATATCCAGAGTTGTTCAAACTATCGTGGAATAAAACTCATGTGTCATACCATGAAGCTTTGGGAAAGGGTAATTGAACACAGGTTAAGGCAGCATGTTACAATATCAGAGAACTAGTTTGGGTTCATGCCGGGGCGATCGACGACAGAGGCTAGTTATTTGCTTCTTCAACTTATAGAGCGATTTCGAGAGAGAAAGAGAAATTTACATATGGTCTTTATTGATTTAGAAAAGGCTTATGATAAGATGCCAAGAGAGGTATTATGGTGGACATTGATGCAAACGGGAGTTCCCATCAAATATATTAACATAATTAAGGATATGTACGATGGAGTAGTGGCAAATGTCAGAACTTGTGGAGGCATAACAAGTGATTTTTCTATCACAATGGATTGCATCAAGAATCTGCATTGAGTCCATTCTTATTTGTCATAGTGATGGATGAGCTTACTGGAGCTATTCAGGATGAGATACCGTGGTGCATGCTATTTGATGATGATATTGTCCTAGTCGATGAAACGAGAGCTGGGATAAATGCCAAATTGGAGTTATGGAGGCAAACTTTAGAATCTCGAGGTATTAGATTAAGTAGGGCCAAAACAGAGTATATGGAGTGTAAATTCAATAAACAGAGAATTCGAAATTATAGTATTGTGAGACTAGATGAACAAAAAATACCGATGAGGAATCATTTTAATTACTTGGGTTCTATTATCCAAAAGGATAGGGAGATCGATAGTGATGTCAACCATAAGATCCAAGCCGGCTGGTTGAAATAGAGGAGCGCAACATGAGTTTTATGTGATCGTAACATTCAATTATGGCTCAAGAAAAAATTTTATCGGACTGCTATTAAGCCAGCTTTATTATATGGCACAGAATGTTGGGCTATAAAGAGACATCATGCCCAGAAGATGAGTGTAGCAGAGATGCGCATGCTTCGTTAGATGTGTGATAACACGCGGAGAGATAAGGTGAGAAATGAGGATATTCGTACTAAGATAGGTGTAGCCTTTATAGAAGAGAAGATGAGAGAAAACCGCCTACGATGGTTTGGTCATGTGCGACGTAGACCCACAGATGCGCCAGTCCGGCGAGTAGAGCATATCAATTTAGGGCAAGTTAAAAGAGCACAGGGGAGACTGAAGAAAACATGGATGGAGGTAATACGACAAGATATAGAGGCTAAAGGTCTTAATGAAGGCATATTGCTCGATAGGAATGAGTGGAGAAAGCTGATCCATGTGCTCAATCCGGCGTAATTCTCTTTTGGTTCATGTAGCCTACCCCAAATACTTAGGACAAATGGCTTAGTTGTTGTTATTGTTTGCTTTCACATGCATCATACATGTTATTAGAATAATCAAACAATAACTTCAGATGGAAATAAGCATAAAAAGCAGAGAGGTTGTTGTTCTCTTAAATGAGAAAATTTTAGAACTACATGCTACTCGAAACCTTGCCAACAAAACCTACTGAAATGAACACATGAAAAGAAAAAAAATTAAATCATTTCTAAAAGAGAGTTTTTAACTTTACGTAAGTGGAAGGGACAAAGGCTTTTGATGTAAAACGTGTATGGGGCGGAAGCAACAGACAAATTAACTCATAATTACGCTTCAACAACAAGAAAGATCGTTGGTAGGAATTGAATTAAAACAGATAATATTAGGTTATGCTCTGTTGATCATGCAAGTGCTTATCAATTTCAATGTTTAAAGAACTAATTAGAAACTTTTGTTTATGCAGGAAATCAAATTCTATACACAATAAAGAAGTCAAGCAATCACAATGGAGAAACAGAATCACTCGCTCACTTTTAATGTGGACAGAAGATCACTGGATGATGTATATCTAGACTTATAATTAAAGAGTTGATTTAATAAGAAAAATACCTTAGATGATTGTAAAATTGATCTTAACTTGCTTGTTGATTGTTAGTTGATCTCTGAACTAACGCAGCTGAGAACATGTACAGTCGACGAAAACAGTGTCGTCGAGAAGTCGAGACGCTTATGCAGATGAGGCCGAAGTTGTTAGATGTGTGACGAGGGAGAGGGAATTGGCAACGGAGTATTCAACAGAGATTTATTTGAGAGGAAGAAATTTGAAAGAGAGAGAGAGAGGGAATAGAGATAGATAAATCAAGAGCATCTCACTACTAATTGAGTCTGATTAGAGCATCCCACCACAACAGAATTTAGGATCGAGAAATCAATATTCAAACTCAATTTAAGAGTGAAGAAAAATTTTCATTGATTGTTCATTGAAAAAGTGAATACATGGGGCCTTTATATAGGCTACAAAATTATATCTCCTATTTCTATTTGGATTACATAATTCAAATCCTAAAAGAAATCAAAAGTCTAAAAAAAAGAGAAAATACATAAAAAGAAAAGTAGTAATCCTACTACAAATCGTATTACTAAAAACAAAAATACAAGAAATAGAATCTAGAACTCCTAATATTACTCTATTTTACAACTCCTTCTAGGACCAAATTGCCATAGAATTCTTGGGCCTCCTTCGGTATACTTTTCATGCTTTTGAATTGGGCTTTAAATTGGGCTTCGACTTCACAATGTTTGCATCAGCTTTTCTCATAAACAAAGACTATGGCCAAGACCTGACTCTAAGCCTCCTCTGACCCAACACGACCTATTTACCGCTCCATCTCTTTACCACTATGTTAAGCCTCAATGGAAATAAAGGCATTTATAGTATTGAACTACTTCATGTTGTACCGTGATAAAGGCTTTCGTTTATATAACAAAGGCCATGGCCTAGACCCAACCCTGGGACCTCCCATTACCCAATCCTACTTGTTTACCACTACACCCCTTTTACAACTGAGTGGTTCTAAAGGCATTTATAGTATTGAACTATTTCATGTTTTACCTCGATGTCCCAAAGCAAGCTTATGGACATGATTCATCATTTCATGCATTGGTTGTTATCAGCCCGACAGTTTTCACATCTGACACAAGCATTATGAATAAATTCATTCAGATGTATATGGATGGCGTAAAGATTTTCATTGAAATTTGAAGCAGCTCAAGGTATAAAGACTAGAGCACCAGAAAATAAGAAGAGAAAAGCACAAGGTATCTATGTTACATGGACATGAACAGGCCAACACTGACCTAAACAAATTCTAAAAACACATAGAAGATCAAAGTAAAAAAGACATAGAAAATAGATGTATTGTGTCCGATGTGTGTATACAACACGTCCAGCATGTGGCCGACACAACATCGCACCACATTTGAAGTGTACATGTTGGCTAGGAGCGGATGGACTCATGCAACCACTGTTGTAAGATGCCTCAAAAAGCGCAGCTTTGGTGGATATAGCCAAGTGGGCACTTTGCTTCAACCTAAAGCTAGTAGAAAGACTTTAGCCCACTTTCTTTGCCCCCGTTTCAAGGGATTGAAAATCCTTCAACCTACTTTTAGTGAGCAAAGTGGACAGAGGTCTATTCTATGGTTAATTATCGCTCTCTCACCTGGGTCACCTCTCTACAGTTCCAATTGTACACAACAACTAAAGTAGACGCTATAGGATCTTATAAGGACAAATATTTTCAAAAGTATTCAAAGGTTATTTTGTAATTATTTGATAGTTTGGCATAGAAATCTCTCCCATGTTTTTGCCAAATTTCTTAACTCTTTATATCATGTGCTATTAAATCTTGTACTCGTTTTCATTGTTATCTTCATTGTTTAAAATTTTAAAATAATTGATTCTTTGTTATTTATTTCATAAAACGGATAATAATTGATTCTTTTGTTATTTATGTCATATAACTGATATAAATCATTAAAAAAACTATTTACTATCCTTTTCCTGTATTTTCTATCATTATGACTTTTTATTTTTATTTTTGAAAAAAAAAAAAATCTCACCAATTTCACCTTTTTTATATTCAATTTTTTTTCATTTTTTAGCATTACATTTCTTGCATTTACATTCATTTTCTTATCGTTGTAGTGTTTGTTCTTAATAGTATAGCTCGTAAATTTTTCGTATTGAATGACAGAATTGACTAAATTTTATTTTTTTTATTTTTTCTTAGATATTTACATTGATCAGATATATTATATTGGTCTTTAATATGCTTTAATATATTTTTATATTGCATATAATGTTGAATCATAAAAATTTATCCCTTTTTATTTTGATTTTCGATTTACTTGTATTATTGTTATTTATTTTAATTTATTCTAAAAAATAGCCTTCGCGATTTTGCTGCTTAAGCCCCCGCTAAAGCGCCTAAAGCCAAAGCGGCAAAGCCCCATCCTCCCGCCTAGCCCCACTTTCCGCAATATCGCATGCAACTGCATAATATTTTTTGAAAATCAAACGGATGACATATGAGTTCATAGTTAGACTAAAGCTCTAGAATTCAGACATTAGAGGAAGCACCAGAAGGCTGAACATCTACTTCTCCATAAGCTATTTGAACTTGAAAACATGCATGTCCTGAGCAATGAACAGAAACATGACATAGTTCAGGGTCTAGTAGCTAGGTAACCATAACCGAAGAGGCTTCATTTGTCCACGTATAGTATAACAAAGCAACTATTTTTAATGCATCTCTAACATTCATTTGAGATGGAAGTTTTCCTTCTTAAAATGTTTTTCTTACCCGTATGTCAGTAATCTGCAGCCGAGGGTTCGTCGGACTTTCCAACCAAACGAGCTTTGTCCTCGGGCTAATTGCAGATGCTACCTCACTCAGATCACATGTATTGACTTGTCTGTTATTTTAAAGACATTAACAATCTTTGTTACTGAAATCCAACAATCTTTATGATAACCAATTGTTTGCACAACAAGGTCCAGCATTAGACTAACTTCACTATGATTCCTCTCTGTCTAACCAATTGGAGCAATCTGTCAGAACCACCATATATATCATCTCCAGTAACAATTTCTTGACCTAAAAGATGACAAGGTTTTGGTCAATAGATGAGCAAATGCAATTAAAGAATTGTGACAAGCTGATGCTCACCAGGTTCAACAAGTTTTGTCACAGTAGTCAAGGCAGCCATTCCACTAGTGAAGCAAAACGCAGAATGAGCTTTCTCGAGCTTAGCCATAAGACTGGTTGTTGACAAATATACAAGTTATTATCAGTAATAAACACAAATTTCCAAGAAGATAATTGCATCATACTGGTATACAGTATGCCAAATAGAATTAAATATACTGACCTCTGTAATACATCTCGAGTAGGATTACCACTTCTGGTATAGTCATAAGCACCATTCTCTGTAGCTGATGGCTGTAATTACAAAATGCCGGAAAGATTAAGGCCGTGTTTGGATATTTTAGCCAAAAAAAATAGTTTTCTAGTGCTTTATGGATTTAAAAGTTGCAGAACTAGGATTTTAAAGAATTCAACTATACATTATTTGGTTTGAAAAGTTATCAAGTCAAAGTAGGAACTACAACTATGTATTAGACAAGATTATCGTGAACTTTGAAATTACTATTAAGAATAGAAATTTCTAAAATCATGATTTTAAAAGAATTTCTTACTTTTTTATATATCCAAACACTCATCTATAAATATCATGAATTATTTTTTTCAAATTCACACAGAATCACACATTTTTGTGATTTTGTTAAACATCCAAACACAGCCTAAGCCAAAATGATGGAACGGAGTGTTTGTCATTCTGCTGCAACTAGAGAAAGCATTTCACATGATAAATAATGCACAATACATAAACCATTGCCTATGCAAAATAGCACATTTTGTTTCCATCGGAGTTTGACTTTATCAAGAAGAAAATTATGAAACTAACCGCTAAGTGAACTGGAAGAAATTTATTGCTTCATTAATACAGCTTTATGCAGGTGTCCCGAGAATTTGAAATAGGAAAGAAAATGGGAAAGGTACTACCAAATACTTAGCTTATTAGCATTCAAAATCAGCTTGCATCTGCATCCATTGACACAAAACTGGACTTGTCCTGCTGCATCTCAATTTGCAAAAAAATTGGCTGCAAGTTGAGGTGCAAGGCAGTTGCAAGTGAGGGATATCTCTATCTTGTCAGAAGATACGTGTTTGTTTCGCCGCAAAACGCCGCAAAACGCAAGTCGTAAAACTTCTTTTCCATTTTCCGTTGTTTGTTTCGCTGAAAAATAAGTTGCAAAATGCAACTCTTCTTTTCCCACTTGCAGTTGCTACAGTTAAATTTGTGGTCATGTAAATCTCACTTTTACACTCATATTTTCCTACTTGCAGTTGCTACAGTTAATTTTTTGGTCATGTAACTCTCACTTATAGTACACTTACAGTTCAAAACAGTTACTTGATAATCAATATATAATTTAATATTATTAAATATTTAATATTTTAAATAGTGCTCAATTTCTTATTTAATTATTTAATTATTTTATATTTTTAATCTTTAATTTTTTATTGTTTTTAATATTATTTTAATATTTAATATTTTAATATTTTAATTTAATATTTTATTTAATACTTTCTTATTTTATTAATACTTATTCCATTTTTATTATTTTATTTAGCGCTAATATTTTATTAATATAACAATATTATACTTTAATATAAAATTACTATATATTTAGTTATTTTTTTTTATATAAAAAATTACTTTATTAATATCAAAATATATTTTATTATTATATATATTTTATTATTATATTAATATTTTATTTGTTAATATTGTAATAATAATTCAGTATAATAATACTATAATGATAATTTATTATTAAATTATAATTATATTTTACTTTGTTAATTTATATTTCTATAATATTACAATAATATTATAATAAAATTATATTATAATAATCTTCAAGTATTTTTAATATTATAATATTATAACTATATTTTATTATTTTTGTAAGATTTTTTAATATTTATATTTATTAGTATTCTTAAAATTTTATTAATATTCTTTAGATTTTCTTAAAATTTTTATTATTTATTTAGTTAATATTTTACTATTTATACTAATATTTTATTAATATTATTGTTATAAATAAAATATTAAGATTATTAATTTTTTATCTCAAATTTATTAAAACAATTTAATTTGCAATAATAGATTTAATTTAATAGTATTTATAATATTTAAATCACTGCTACAATTAATTTTGTGGTCAACTTTTCCACTTACACTTTTACATTACCAACAAAACACCGTAAAACACAATATACTTTGCCATTTACACTTTCACTTTATCAACCAAACACCGTAAAATACAATATATTTTTCCATTTACACTTCACTTTATCAACCAAACACCGTAAAACACAATATATTTTCTCTGCTACAGTTCACTTTTTCCATTCTCATTTTACGACTTACGACTTGCGACATTTTGCAACGAAACAAACAGGCCTTAATATGTCTTCTGACAATTGACAAAAGTTTTCTCACGGCTTGTGACAAAATGTACCATTGCCTTGGAACACTAGTACATTTGGTTTTTATTCTTGTATGACTTTTCTAAGAAGAAAGTTGTGAAATTAGTCAATAACTTAACTCCAAGACATTTATTGAGTAACATTTTACAAAAGGTGCTCTGTTCCCAGCTATGTAGCACGGACGCTTCTATTTGGAAGTTGTGCAGTGTCGGATACATGTTATTGGACACAACACTTCTATTTGTGTGTACTTTTAGAATTTGACGTACGTCGGTGTGTCGTGTCAGCACTTCCGAGAATTTCATATATTGTGTGAAGCAAATGGGAGGGAATTAGTCATCAAAATATTTAAACAAAGAAATCTAAAGTAATTTGATAGAAATAAACCTTGTCAAAATGTCGCATATTTTGGCAATTCTAAAGTATTCTAAAGTTCTCTTCCGAGAATTTCAAAAATCGTATGCATTTGCTTTTCGCAGAAATCTGCCAAAATATTTAATTTTTCAGCATGTAAAGTCGCCAACTTGCAGCAAAATTGACTGTATCGTATCAGAAGTATCTTATGATGCAAATCAAAAAACGGAACAGCCTTTCCTCATCACAACAAAAGACAGATGCCTCGGACTGTAATTACCTGGTTAAATGTGGATGTTTGATACAGGGGAGTGCTCAGAGCTCCATACGGATCAAACGAATTCCCAAAACTAGTCAAGATTGTCGATATACTCGGCTCCTTCTCCTCAGTCCTGCGTATTTTTATAATCCAAATAAACCAGAATTCACACTACAAAGAAATCAAGAACACCTTAACAAACAAGGGCAATAATGATATCCAACCCAATTCAGAAGGAGGGGGAGAAGCATCATCCAAGCAATTCGCCATCCCTTCCGCCACCGCCGAAGTGCTGAGATCTCCGTCCAAGTCCGCGCCGCAACTCAGCTCGAATTTCTTCGACTTCAGAGGAAACCCTAGATTTCTCCTTGAGCACAGGCGACTGGCCAGCCGCGGGAGAGCTTCGGGATCGGAGGGGCGGAGACGAGAGAGTGGATGAGAGTTGATGGCGGCGGTGGACATGGATGACGACGACGACGGTGGGTTTAGGGTTTTATTTATTATTTTCGGTTAAATTGCGCTAAAATATCTTAAAGTTTGATTAATGTTGCACGTATATACCCCCTATTGTTTTTTTTACTCTGCTCACAAACATCATATTCTTTATTTTTTCAGTCAACAGAGGAACGGATATTTGCCTCTAAATAAGTGATAAAGGCACCCACTGAATTAGTACACTCAAACTTTATAAAAGCATCCTCTTCAACTTTCAATAATTCTCTTATCCTCTTTAAACTTAAATATTTTTTAAAAAGCCGGTAAGTCCCTCGTCTCCTTCCTTAGCACTGTTTCTCTTACCCTCCATCTTTCTCACTTAACCGCAGAATTCAGAATTTCTTTTTTCCTTTACTTTTTGAATCCAATGCATATCTTCTTTTTAACTTCCAGGTTTCAAGCACAGCGTACTACACCATTAATTAGTTTTAGTTGTAAGTGACACCAATTTTGCTTACCATGCTTCCATCCTCCTTCCTCGGTCATCAGATTTTTTTTTCGATTCTTCATTTCATCGTATTCAACATCTAATTCAAAGATTTTACTCCACGTTTTCTTTATTTACATCACCTATGATGATATCATCCGATGTATAACTTTATTTCATCATCATCATCATTTATCCTTCTTAATTTTCTCTGTATCATTTCTGTTGGCCTATAGGCTTATCACTCTAGTTTGGATGATGACTAACTTATGTAGTTATAGTACTAATGATCTTATATTTATATAGTTTCAGTTATTGATCAAGATCGTAGTAGGTGCTTAGCTTCAACAAAGGAGTTTTGGAGCTAACACATATAAATTCAAGAGCTCGCACATTAAGATCGCATATAGCACTCGGATGGAGTCAATCTCTTTAGATCGTGTTTGGATCGAGTCAGCTTGGAGGAGTCCTACAAAAAGACTTCGGTTTGTGTTTAGTTTAGTTGTGTTTAGATCTTGCGTAAGATAGATAGTGTTGATATGCTCAACTTCACACACACACGCACACACAAGTTCAATATGTTTGGTTTTCGTTTAACCGGTTTTGGATTCCGAATATACATATGGTTTTCATGAATAGATAGAATCAAAACAAGTTTACATGGTTTAATGTATATTAGATTTCATTTATATACATATATGCTTCATATATTCAGAAAAACTTATTCTGATGTTTTATTTCATGTATTGGAGTTTTGTATTTAAACAAAACCTATTTTGGATTTCATGTCAAAAACATAGATATATCATTTACAGGTGCATGGATTCTATCCATACACAATATGCTTCAAATGTGCTTCAATATCGTGTTTTTGTATTTATGCAAGTTTTGGAGAAAACGGATTTTCTTTTCAAAATCCAAATTTTGAAAAATACGGTTTTTATTTAAGGTCAAATATTTATATCACAAAAATAGTTCAAAAAAGTTTGTAATGTATGTTGATGTTTAGTCACACATATTTGTACTTCAAAATATTTATTAGAACTGATTTTGTGAAATTTATGGGATTTTATTAGAGATTAAATGACCAAGTTTCAATACTCATAATTTCAGCCAGAGACAGTTGGCGGTCAACCGGACGGTCGACGATGTGCACAAGATACGTGCACAAGGCCAGCCCGGTCAACCGACTGAAAGTACCCCACTCTCGGGTACCGCCGGTGGGTTGGAACTTATTTCGATGAAGACGTTTGTGAAGATCAAATTCATTTGGAGCTCTACCACATGACGAATCAAGAGTCCTACATGATCAAGATGTGCCAAGGAGAGTTGATAGAGTGTGGTTTGTAAAGTTGAAATAGCATGTAAAAGCCTTGACACAAACACACACTTCATTGGTCCATTAATCGACTTGATGTCCATTATAAGTCGACTAACCAATGTGTAGTCGACTAACCCAGTTACCCAAGTCGACTAATCCTGTGTCCTGAATCTGACCCAACTCTCTGTTTGATTATTAGTCGACCGACAGTCAATATAGTCGACTAATAGACTTTTCTAGTCGACTAATCCAAGTCCCCTAGTCGACTAATCCCTGGTCAAGTCGACTAGTTGTTAGTTGCAGTCGACTTGAAGTAGTTATTCTGAAACTGTTCTTCCAACGGCCACTGACCTAGTCGACTTATAGCCAAACCTAGTCGACTAATAGAAAGATTTTTGCCTAGTCTAGTCGACTAACTCCATGGGCAAGTCGACTATAGGCAGTTTCTGACTGTTGGACAGTTTTCATTATCTGGTCTTTTGTGCAACGAATTTCAACGTCTCTCTTGTTTGAATTGCACCTATAACTACCCTAACTAACCCTAGTCTTCAGCTATATATAGGGTGGTTAGTCCAAAGGCCAAATACTAAGAGTTTTTATCAGTTTTCCAAAGCCAAAAATCTGAAAACCTGAAAACTGTTTTTCCAAACTTCTGTTCTTCACCAAAGACATTCCTATTGTGAAGTTCTGTGAAGTTCTTGTTTCCTATACTGAACCTTGTCCACATACACATTCAGTACCAAGGCTATAGGAAAAGTATTGTAATTCTCAAAGCAAATCATTGTACACATGAGGCTTCTTGGTTGTAGAGGCAGTTGTACAAGGTGAAGGTATTCTCTTGGTGGAAGAGAAGGTGTTCTCTTGGTAGAAGAGAAGGTGTACACATTTGGCGAAGGGGATTTGTCAAGTGGTGTGCATGGTGTATTGATTTTGGGTTGCAAAGTCAAGTTAAAGGAAAATCTCAAGCGGGTGGCTTGGGGACTGGATGTAGGTCACAAGAACCGAACCAGGATAAATCTCTCTTGTTTGCGTTTATGCATTTTCTGAGATTTGATTTCCTTTTTGCAAGTTACTTCTTTGATTAACGATTAATCCTTCTTATTTTAGTGTTATGTTGACTTGTGTATTTTAGATCATTGTTGCCAACAGAGATAGTTCCGCATTTATCAATATCTCGGGGACCAACATTTGGTATCAGAGCGGGTACAAGTCAATAACATGGATGGCAATGGAGTTCTCATCATGCCAATTTAAAGAAGGACATTCTACACAACGTCCACCGCTATTTGACGGAACCAACTACAACTATTGGAAGTGTAGAATGAAGATATACTTGCAGTCACTCAACTACGACCTTTGGAACATCGTAGAAGCATCGTACACCAAGCCCACAACCAACTACAACGCTTGGAGTGAAGATCAAAAGAAGAACGCGAACCTTGACGCAAAAGCAATGAATGCCTTGTTCTGTGCCCTAACCAAAGAAGAGTTCAACCGTGTTTCAACAGCAACTTCTGCACATCAAATATGGCATACTCTTCAGGTAACACACGAAGGCACTAATAAAGTTAAGGAATCTAAAATATCTGTTCTTGTCCACAGATTTGAGTTATTCAAAATGGAGGAGAATGAAACATATCCGAGATGGTTACAAGATTCACCGACATCACCAATACATTAGCATCCCCTAGAAAGGACTACACCCAAGTTGAAAGAGTTCGAAAGATCCTTCGTACACTCACACCAGAATGGAGAAAAAGACAACCGCCATTGAAGAGGCGAATGATCTCTCAACTATGACATTAGAAAACCTAATCGGTAATCTAATGGCATATGAAGTACAGTCAGAAGAAAGGAAGAAGGACGAACGACAACACCGTTCAAAGAAGAAAGAACTCGCCTTCCATGCATCTTCCGACACGGACAATGATGACGAAGAGGAGATGGCAATGCTCTCAAAGAAATTCAGGAAATTTCTAAAGCAAGGTAAATTCAAATGCTTTAATTGTGATAAACCAGGTCATATGAAGATGGATTGTCCTTTGCTTAAGAAGAAAGATAAGTACAAGAGTAAGAAGTTCAAAAAGAAGAAGAACTACGAAGCATCATCAGAATACAGTTATTCATCTTCATCTGATGAAGAAGAATCCACTGAACGTGTCAACCTATGTTACATGGCACTTGAAGATGATGAGGTATCATATTCTGAACTCTCTGATGCTTTCCATGAATTATTTCTTGATCTGAAAAATGAAAAACTGAAAAATAAAGTTTTATCAAAAGAAAATGAGAAACTTTTAAAGGAAAATTCATGTTATGCATTACAATGTTCATCTATAAATTCTCAACAACAAGATGAGTTTGAAAAAGTCATATCATCTTTGAAAATTGAAAATGAGAAATTTATAAAAGAGAACATTTTTCTGAAAAAGGAAACTAAGTCTTTGAATGAAAGGATTTCTATATTGGATAAAGACATGTTAGTTTTCAAAAAGAAGTATGAAGATCTATTGCAAAATGTGACTAAGTTTAATAAAGGAAAAGAAAATTGAATGATTTATTATCTTTTCAGAAGTTGTCACATGATAATCATGGCATTGGTTTTGTTAAAAAATCTTCATATTTTAGTAATCCATATAGTTCGTTTGTAAAAAGAAAGTCTAAGAAAAATAAGTTTATATGGATTCCTAAAAATTTAAGTTTTAATGATAAAAATGCATATATTGCTTCATTCATACATGATATATGTGATTCTTGCAACTATGTGTATATTAACAGGTGGAAACCAAATTCTAAATAGATTTGGACTCCTAAACGTTAAATATGTTCTTTTATGTTTGGTACCATCTAACATTTATCTTGCAGGTACCATATAAAAATTGATAAAGAACAATTATATATATATGTACTAATATATTTGTTGCAGGGGGAGAACAAAGTATTTCTCTATTTGTTATAACCCAATTTCTGCAGGGGGAGGAAATATAACATATCTTCTGCAGGGGGAGGACTTGTGCACACAAAGCGTCATCATCAAAAAGGGGGATAATGTTGGAACTTATTTCGATGAAGACGTTTGTGAAGATCAAATTCATTTGGAGCTCTAACACATGACGAATCAAGAGTCCTACATGATCAAGATGTGCCAAGGAGAGTTGATAGAGTATGGTTTGTAAAGTTGAAATAGCATGTAAAAGCCTTGACACAAACACACACTTCATTGGTCCATTAGTCGACTTGATGTCCATTATAAGTCGACTAACCAATGTGTAGTCAACTAACCCAGTTACCCAAGTCGACTAATCCTGTGTCCTGAATCTGACACAACTCTCTGTTTGATTATTAGTCGACCGACAGTCAATATAGTCGACTAATAGACTTTTCTAGTCGACTAATCCAAGTCCCCTAGTCGACTAATCCCTGGTCAAGTCGACTAGTTGTTAGTTGCAGTCGACTTGAAGTAGTTATTCTAAAACTGTTCTTCCAACGGCCACTGACCTAGTCGACTTATAGCCAAATCTAGTCGACTAATAGAAGGATTTTTGCCTAGTCTAGTCGACTAACTCCATGGGCAAGTCGACTATAGGCAGTTTCTGACTGTTGGACAGTTTTCATTATCTGGTCTTTTGTGCAACGAATTTCAACGTCTCTCTTGTTTGAATTGCACCTATAACTACCCTAACTAACCCTGGTCTTCAGCTATATATAGGGTGGTTAGTCCAAAGGCCAAATACCAAGAGTTTTTATCAGTTTTCCAAAGCCAAAAATCTGAAAACCTGAAAACTGTTTTTCCAAACTTCTGTTCTTCACCAAAAGACATTCCTATTGTGAAGTTCTGTGAAGTTCTTGTTTCCTATACTGAACCTTGTCCACATACACATTCAGTACCAAGGCTATAGGAAAAGTATTGTAATTCTCAAAGCAAATCATTGTACACAGGAGGCTTCTTGGTTGTAGAGGCAGTTGTACAAGGTGAAGGTATTCTCTTGGTGGAAGAGAAGGTGTTCTCTTGGTGGAAGAGAAAGGTGTACACATTTGGCGAAGGGGATTTGTCAAGTGGTGTGCATGGTGTATTGATTTGGGTTGCAAAGTCAAGTTAAAGGAAAATCTCAAGCGGGTGGCTTGGGGACTGGATGTAGGTCACAAGGACCGAACCAGGATAAATCTCTCTTGTTTGCGTTTGTGCATTTTCTGAGATTTGATTTCCTTTTTGCAAGTTACTTCTTTGATTAACGATTAATCCTTCTTGTTTTAATGTTATGTTGACTTATATATTTTAGATCATTGTTGCCAACAGAGATAGTTCCGCATTATCAATATCTCGGGGACCAACACGGTGGACCGGGCGGTCGACCGGAGCGTCAACGGTCAGAAATATGACCGTTGGGCCGGACGACCGGCCGGTCAATTTGGACCTTTTCTTCTGCCAACGGCTATACTTTGAGAGGCTATAAATAAGCCATCTCTTGGGCTGTTTTTAGCAAGATTTTTTGAGAGCTTCTCTTCCCATCTTACAAGTGTTTTGCAGCAAGATTTTAAAGAGTTTATGAGCCAAAAATCTTATCTTTTATTTTGTGTTCAAGGGTTAGAAAAATCAAAGAAAAAGAGAGTCTTTGAAAAATTGGTTTTGATCTTTATTTCTATTTCATTCTAGTATTTTTTCAAAGTATTTTCTTTGTGGTTTTATTTTTCAAACACCTTGTTTTCTCACACCTGAACTATCATATCTAATCCTATCTATAGGATCTTGTTTTTGTGAGAAATATTGTTTGTGGTCTATTGTGATCACCAAGTATTATTTGTGGTCCATTGTGATCACCAAGAGTTGTTTGTGGTCTATTGTGATCACCAAGTTTGTAATCTCTTCTTTACTTTGGGTTTGTGTTTATCCCTCTTGTGTGGAGGTGATTGTGGTTGAGTGTTGGCTTTGTGCCTTGTCCCTCTTGTGTAGAGGTGATTGAGTTTTGGGTTTGTGTCTATCCCTCTTGTGTAGAGGTGATTGTGGTTGAGTTTTGGCTTTGTGTCTTGCCTCCTGTGTAGAGGTGGTTGTGTTGGAGAGAGGAGTTATATACTCTAAGTTTGTAATTTCAAATTCCTCGGTGGAGGTTCCCTTTGTGGGAGGTCATGTGTGGACGTAGTGAAAATCCTTCTGTGTGAAGGCGGGGACGTATAGCAATGGTTCGAACCTCGAAACATATCTTGGTGTTTGCATTTGATCCACTATCTCTAAACTCTATCTCTCTTATATTTTTCATTGATTTATATTGTTCATATCTCATACATGATTGGTATTGTTTGTGTGCCCATACTTGTGTTGAACCAAGAGAGCTTCATATAGCACCTCAACTCTTATTTAGAGGAATCTTTAGAAGATAGTCCAGAGCCCTTCGTGGGAAATTTGGCTACACTCTTTGGTTATATATAGTGTGTTACAATTTGAGTTTTACTTCTGCATAATTTGTCATTAGATTAGCAAGTTCACTTATTCACTCCCCTCTAGGTGTATTTGTAATTGGTATCAGAGCCTACGCTACTGATATTTGGTTTAACCACTTAAGAGTGAGATCTTGGATTGCTAATCTAGTGTTGCATTTGCACACATATAGTCTATTCACTCATGGATCACCTTGTCCCTCCCATGTTTGATGTTTCTAACATCAATATGTGAAAGTTTAGGATGAGTGCTTATTTTAAAACCCTACGTTTGCATGTCTATCTTGCCACTACCAAGAAAACTTATTTTGATAATGACAAGTACATTGAGAATAATACACAAGCCTTAGATGCACTAAAGCATTCACTTAGCAAAAAATATTTATCTATGATTTCTTATTGTGATTCCGCTTTTGCAGTATATATTTTATGTATTTACAACACTCCATATCCACCATCCATGAATATGTCTCGTTAAAAACCTCGCCAGTAAAACCCAGTGGGATAAAATCTGGACTAAGAAAAAAAAGAGTATATATTCATATGCAACTGGTGAGCGTGTGACATTGTCTCGTTAAAATTTTGCCAAGAAAAACTCAGTGAGATAAAATCTTGGACGAAAAAAAAAGAGTACAGTGTGCAAACCTATTGATGACACGCTTCCCTTGATGAGATAAACTTTAGTTTCAGCATGTAACATTATGAGGCGGCACATTCTGATTTTATGTACCAGCTTCATAAATGTCGATGTCGGCAATACTTTTGTGAATAAATTTGTCAGATTTCACTTGACTATATTTGCTGAATATCGACATTACCTCTTTTATTGAGCTCATGTGTGTAGAAGAACTTCGGTAATATGTGTTTGATCATGTCTCCTTTAATGTAGCCTCCTATAATTTGTGCAATACAGGCAACATTATCTTCAAACAATGTTGTTAGAGTATCTTTTGTTGAGGATAATCCATATGATTCTCGAATATACTGGATCATAGATCTTAACCATATACATTCACAACTTGCTTCATGAATTGCAAAAATTTCAGAGTGATTGAATGAGGTGGCAACCATACTTTGCTTTTATAGATCTCCATGATATAGTTGTCACTGTACGTGAAGACATAGCCTGTTTGTGATCTTCCTTTATGAGGATCAGAAAGATATCTAG
The DNA here is from genome assembly GCA_038442645.1 of Agave tequilana. Taxonomy (NCBI): domain Eukaryota; kingdom Viridiplantae; phylum Streptophyta; class Magnoliopsida; order Asparagales; family Asparagaceae; genus Agave; species Agave tequilana. The sequence continues at coordinate 91,714 of JAVJIF010016260.1, read as the reverse complement.
CGCCTGCATATCCAACTAAAGATGACTTTGATTGTTTGAGGTAAAGTAAACCCAAATCAACTGTTCTACATAAAAAGCGAAATATGTGTTTGACATCATTCCAGTGCCTTCGAGTTGAGGCAGAGTTATATCTTACTAATAGGTTGACTGAAAATGAATGTCTGGTCGTGTACAATTTGCAAGATACGTAAAGGCACCAATTGCACTAAGATATGGTACTTCAGGCCAAGAAGTTCTTCACCCTTTTCAGGAGGACGAAAAGGATCTTTTTCACATCAAGTGATCGGACAATCATCGGAGATGTTAATGGATGAGCTTTATCCATATAAAACGCTTCAAGATTCTTTTGATGTATGTTTTTTGATGAAGGAAAATTTCTTCTCGAAAATGCTCAATATTTAAGCCAAGACAAAATTTTGTTTTTCCGGATCTTTCATTTCAACTCCTTTCTCAAATAAAAGGCAGTCTTTATGAGCTCTTCAGAAGTCCCTATAAGGTTCAATCATCAATAAATGTTGCGACTATGAAAAAACTAATTCCCTTTTTTATTATAATATGCATGGACATATGGAATTATACACATATACCTCTTTTAATAAATATTCACTAAAACAATTGTACCACATGCGCCGTGATTGTTTTAATCCATATAAGGATTGTTGCGCTTAATTAAGTATAGACTATGGGATTTTGATCTAGGTACTTCAGGAACCTTGAATCCTTCTGGGATCTCATATATATGTCATTATCTAATGATCCATGCAAATATGTCGTAACTAGATCCATAAGACGCATGCATAATCCTTATGAGACTACCAAAGTGATCAAATAGTGAAAAGTAGCAGCATCCATTATAGGAGAGTATGTTTCTCCATAATCAATTCCAAGTCTCTGCAAGAAAATTTGTGCTACGAGTCAAGCTTTGTATCATATAATCTCATTATTTTCATTATTTTTTTGAATAAATACCCATTTGCATCCTACAGGCTTTATATTCTCAGGCGTTTGGACTAGGTCCAAATACTTTACGTTTTGTTAAAGAGTCTAATTGTACTTGTATTGCTTCTTTTCATTTTGGTCAATCATGTCGACATCGACACTCTTCGATGGTTTGTAGTCTAGGATCCTCATCACTTTTAATGATTTCAAATGCTATTGTGAAGGCAAATATGTCATCAATAATAATATAATTTCTATCACATATATATCCAATTGATACATAATGGATTGATGTCTCCTTGTTTTCAGGTCTATGTGTCTCTTTAGGGACCATTAATTCTACTGCGTGCTTTTGTTGTACGTACTCTTTTAGAGTACCCATTTCTATTGCCTTCTTTTAATTCGTGGACTCTTTCAGAGTTTTCTTATTTAATTCTTTAACCTTCTCTTTCGGAAAATCGTGTCTTTTGTACCGACTCGTCTTCCACAGTTTAGATGTGTCTTAGACTGATTTACAATTGTATCAGTTAATTGTCCTTCCAGGACATTTGATCTTTGCTGGAGTATTCATTGTCGGTATATGTGATTTTGTTACTTTCTTGTTGTAGGTGAAAGCGTCTGGTAACTGGTTCACAATACTATATAAATGAATAATCTTTTGAACTTCAAATTTATATTGATTAGTGTGAGGATCAAGGTAAGACAAAGTTATAGTTTTCCAAGAAATTTCACGTCGTTCTCCAGTCTCCAACTTTTCTCCCCTAACGGCGAGAATGTTGTCTCATCAAAATGACAATTCGCAAACCTTGTTTTAAAAATATCATCCTTTAGGGGTTCAAGGTATCTTATTGGACGGAGAATCAAAGCCAACATAAATCCCAAGCCTTCATTGGGAACCCATTTTAATACGTTGAGGGGGTGCAACTGGGACATACATAGCACAACCAAAAACTCGCAAGTGACTAATATTTGAAGGTTGACCGAAAGCCAATTGTAAAGGTGAGTACTTAGATTTATCAAGGCCTTGTAATCTCAGTACTTCGGACTTAGGATGGATCTCAGGTGAGTGTTTCCTCTTCCTTCTATAATTCTATATTGTGAGTTTTTCTCTCTCCTTCTCTCTTTATTCATTAAGTGATTATAGATATGTTATGCTTGTGATATGATTTATATGCATGGGTTTCTATTTATTTGTGTAGATGGGTATGTCATTTAATTAAGTGTATGTACTTATAATAATATGTGTTGGTATTTATTTAAGTGTGCATGTATGTATGTATGTGTATGCTTGTATATGTACGTGTAGGGGTATACCGTATGTATTATTGTAGTGATCATTAATTATTATGGTTGGATTTATAGCTTGTTCAGGGTACTTAAGGCTTAGCGTATATACGTGAGGTATTTTCTTTGCGTATATGCGTCGCCGACTCTCATCGCGCCTCCTTTTCCGCGTATTTTGGGAAGCGGGGCGTGACAGGGTTTTCTTGGTATCAGAGCCAGGTAATATTGCATGTAATATTGCATGTCTCCAACATGTAATATTGCATGTCTCCAAGTAAAGACAGAAAGTTGTTCTCATAAGTAAAGACCTAACCACTAACTGAAGTCTTTTGATAAAAGATTCTGCTAAGCTATTTTGGGTGTGAACATGAGTAACAGGATGTTCAATAGTAACTCCTAGGGACATGCAAAAATCATCAAATGCTCGGGAAAAAAACTCACCAGCATTATCAAGACGAATTGACTTGATTGGATAATCAGGAAATTGTGCTCGTAATCGAATAATTTGAGCAAGTAATTTAGCAAGTGCAACGATACGAGAAGAAAGCAAACAAACATATGACCATCTAGTGAAAGCATCAATTAAAACCATGAAATAAATAAATGGTTCAGAAGGTGGGTGAATTGGTCCACATATATCCCCTTGAATTCATTCTAAAAAGATTGGGATTTCATTGGAAATTTTAAAAGATGGTGGCTTAATAATCAATTTGCCTTGAGAACAAGCAGTACATGAATAATCCCTGGTAAAAGAATTTTCTAGTTCTTTAGCGTATGTCTATAGGAATTTTTAATTATTCTCTGCATCATAATTGCCCCTGGGTGACCCAATCGATCATACCAAAGCATGAAGTTCTTTAGATCAGAGAACTTCTGGTTCATTTCAACATGTGATTCGATTGTTCTTATTGTTTTATGGTATAACCCAGATGAGAGTACAGGGAGCTTCTCCAAAATATGCTTCTGACATGAAATGATAGAGGTAATGCAAAGATATTCAATATTAGATTCGTTTGTGATTTTAATGTGATATCCATTACGGCAGATATCTATAAAACTAAGCAAACTTCTTCTAAATTTGCTAGAATATAATGTATCACTAATATATAATTATGTCCCTCCTGGCAACACGATGTTAGCTCTTCTAAAGCCTTCAATTAAATTTGTGGTGCTTGATATAGTATTTACATAAGTTTCTTCTAAAATTAAGCTTGTAAAATAAATCTTATTTCGAAGGATAGTGTGTGTAGTTGCACTATCTGCAAGACACGTCTTCACCACTCATCTTGATGTTCTAACAAAAATAAATTAATGACAATCAGACAAACTATTTTATTCAGTGATCAAACTAAGAAAATAAAGACACAAGACATAGATAATAAGATAACACTACAAATAGAAACAAAACTTAATCGATTGGGACATATCCATCATCGTTTAGGAAGTTGAGTTTTTCACCCGCGTCCACAAAGAAATCAGAAATATCTAAGTTTGTTATGTCATTTTCACCATCAAGATCAGTGAAATTCATTTCTGTATTCTTCCCCTTTTCTTTCGACACCTAGTAAAGATCTACCAAAATTTTCAACGTATAACATGTATGAGACCAATATCCTTTCATTTCACACCTATAACAAGCATCTCCATGATGCTGATGCGCCTTAACATCCATTTTCTTCTCTTTTTTTTGCTTTGCCTCGACATTTGTTCACCTCTAGTGGCGCGGTGTGTTTTTGTAAAGAACATTTGGAGCATAGCGATTATGACCACCACCACGAAACTTGCCACCACCTCGTACACCTCCATGTCCATGCCCATATTTATGGGATGATGTTGCATTCACTTCGGGGAATACAGTTTTATTCACTTCAGAAATTGGTGTAGATCCGTTTGGATATAAATTGTGGTTTTTCATCAAAAGCTCGTTATTTTATTCGGCAAACAAGAGATATGAAATTAATTCAGAATATTTCTTGAATTTTCGCTCTCAATATTGCTGTTGCAGGAGCAAATTTGAGGCATGAAAAGTAGAATAAGTCTTTTCTAACATGTCTTCTTCGGTTACTTTTTCTCTACATAATTTTAACTTGAAGACAATTTTAAACAATGTAAAGTTGTATTCACTGACTGTTTTAAAATCTTACAACCTCAAGTGCATCCATTCATATCGAACTTTTGGTAAAATAACAGCTTTCGGATGGTCATATCTCTCTTTAGCTTAGTCCAAGGAGTTAGAAAAAATTTTACCGTGAGATATTCAGCTTTCAATCCTTCATTAATATGATGTGGAAGGAATATTAGGGCCTTAGCGTGATCCTGCTGGGATGCTTTGTTTCTTTCTTTAATTGTCTCTCAAAGGTTCTTAGTCTCGAGATGTATCTCAGTGTCAAGGATCCATGATAGGTAGTTTTTGCCCGAGATATCCAGAGCGACAAAATCAAGCTTTGTGATATTTGACATTTTACAATCTTGATCCTCTGTTGCTTAAAGCCTTCTTGTTGATCCAATACCTCTCGATCCTCCGTTATTTAGAGCTTCGTGCTGAAAACATATTATGAAAGTAAGAGAAATTTTAGAGGAATGAGATGGAAGAGCCAAGAGAAATTGTTCTCAAACTTGTGCGTATTTCATTCTTCTTTGTAGCCTCTATTTATAAGCATGTAGAGTATAGATTACAAGGAAGAAGATGGAGAGACCACCCACTTTCTCATACATTCACAATATGCATTTATAAAAGTGAAGAGGTCACCCACTAATTCGTGTATTCATAGCATGCATTTACAAGAAATAATATGAAGAGGTATGGTGGCATCCACTATTTTATGTATTTACAGTATTATTTTTTTACTTCATCTGTAATATACCCTTTTTCATTAGAAAATAAAGGAAAAATATTAAAAGTCTAAATCCACAATCCTATCACATTTTTTAGCTATTTATCTTAGTACATTTATAATATTAGAAATTTAGTTATTTTTTAGTTATATAATCATCAACCCAAATGGTATATTGGTCAATTTAACAAATTTCGACTAAAGTCGATTTTCTTTAGTTATAATAGGAGTGGTAAGTACTGCTGTAAAATATTTCCTATCAACTAAGCAATCATATATGTGATATTTTCTTGTTCTGACTTTCATTCTGTGCAGGGATTTGAAGCAATAATTAGCCTTATTATTCAAAGTTAGATTTTAGAAGCGTCTGGTCTGTCACAGCCCAATTCGATTTCTCAAGGTCCAGAGTTAAAGATTCAAAGATTTTGGCTTGTGACAACTCGCTTCAAAATTTTTTTGATCTAGAAACAATTGCAAGTTAATATTCAAATAATTAAATTTGGACTACATTTTATATATACGAGGTGCAATGCTGTCAAAGTTGTGTCAGTTTTCATAAAATGGATGTTATCTTGATAAAAACTTAGTGGTTCAATATAGAGATGGTGGTATTGAATTTGTGGTGTTTTTGGTTGAAATGAAAGGTTAAGCTTAATGATTTTTGTTTGTGTTGTTTGATAGTATCTTGTCAATTTTTTATAATGTTTGTCTTGAAGTCTCGATTAATAGTACTTTTGATAATTTTTAGATGTCTTAAATTTTTTTTTTTTTGCAAGCTTAACTTAGCAATTCTGTAGGCTAGTTTTTATTATATTGTGTGCTCAGATTGCATAGATTGTGGAAAGAATGGTATTTGATTACAGTATTTTTGAATTACTTTTAATTTTGCTATTATTAAATCGATTATCCAACATGAAGTGACTATCATTTTCAGAAGCATAACCTTTTTATTGAAGAAGAATTTATCAATTGATATGCCAACATAAAAAGGTAAATTATTGCTTCTAAAAATATTTTTGAGTGATATATACGCGGTACCCAAAAAAAGGAAGAACTTTACACTTCTTTTTTTGTGTTAAATTGTTGTTAGAAGGAAAAATGTGAAAATAAAATATAAAAAAAAGTAACTATAAGTTACGAATAGGCCCAGAGCAAAATTTTTTAAGTGATAATATTTTGTATGGACTTGAAATGAAATAATAATAGAGGGTAGCAAAGTGCAAAATTTTGAAAACAATTAGGTATATATGTGCAATATAAAAGTTTGAGATATTTTAATGCAATTTAGCTTTTTTCATAGGATTTCCTGGGGTCTTTGAATGAGTGGAGGGAGAGATATATTGTAGACTTTTTGGATATATTAATTAAAATGAATGAATGCGAAAAAGGAATGAGGGCATGTTCTTTTATTCATTTTGCCCCGGGGGTCTTTTAAAAAGGGGTAATTTCACTAAACCCCTTGTATTGTTGGGGCTTCTCACATCTCTAACTATCGCGGTCAAGATGTCAGCTGTCAACGCAAATGACATCAACAACACAAACAATTTATTTTTAAATTGAACACCAAGTTGTTTGGTGATCCGTTCCCACTAAGAGAGTAAATTTTTTATGTGAGTTGTTATTTGATGTGGGCATAAGGGCCCTATCCTCACTTGCCATGTAGCAACTATATAAAGCTGCCCAAAAATTAATACATAGAGGGTAATATATGTACATAAAATGTCCTTTCTTTATATTTTTTCAAGGTATAGCTTTAACTACCCTTGGATGAGCCCCACTGCTATGTTCCTCTGAAAATGGGCGTCATCTCATTACAATTGCCAAAGGAGCTAAGAAGGAAACCCGATTGCTATTGTTGTAGTGATAGAAGAAATTTGGGAATTTTGTCTTTTAATTTGATTTGATTTTAGAACCGAAATGAGACCTGGCTGTAGCCAAAATGTTTGTTGTAAGAAAACCGGTCTTTGATCTTCTTCTATTCCTTTTACTCGTTAAGCACGCACCTCCATGTCAATAAACAAATAATCTTCTATATATTGCAAAAGCCACACAACCACTTTAGGTCAAAATTTTAAACTATGTTATGGCCTTGACAACACTATTTCTTAATAAAAAGATGTCACAAGTCACAACTCTTAAACATGTGATAGTCACTTAACAATAAAGTTGTAACCCCCTGACCCTAGATGTACGTGTTAAAATATTAGTATTCGATACGGCGTACAAATTTGATTTGACCTTCTTAGTAGTCAGATTGAACCAGTTTCAGTTTCAAATATTATTTCCTAATATTTTAAAATTTTTAGAATTTTCTAGAATTTTCTGAATTATTTTAGAAAATCTCTGAATTCTTTGTCGATCGATACTGACAATCGACTCTAAGAATTTTAATTCACAAACGGAGTTGATTTTCTAGAAACTGCTTTCAATTTTTTTATCATATTTTTCTACTTTAGCATTTTTTGGAGATTTTTCTAAATTAATTGAAAATCTGGTCAAATTAGCGTCGCCCAGTATCGGCGATACAATCCAAGATTTTTAACTTGTAAATCAGACTGAATTTCTTAAAATCAATTTTACATTATTCCTCGGGATAATATTCTCTATTTTACAGAATTTTAGAGAGTTGTTCTGAACTAGTTAAATTTTACTAGATAAAATAATATTTAATAATTATTTTTTAAATTCATTTCTTCTCCTTTAATTCTCCTCTTTCTTTCCCCGTAAGTCACCGCATCATTCCACCGCCACTTCTCTCTCTTTTTAATCTCTTCTATCTCTTTCTCTCTTACCTCTCTTTATATCTCCCTCTTTATTATACACTCTCTCTCTTTTTATAATTTTCTTTTCTCTATCTTATCATTCACACACCCTCACCTGAACCCATTTTACAGTCGACACCATAGTTGGGTCCCCAACTTCGGTGACCAGTCCATTACTGGCAAGCCACCAGCCCATGGCCATGAAGCCTTTCCTCTCTTCCCTTTACCTCTATCCACTCTCTTTTTCTCACCTCACGCTTTTTGTCTCTCTCTACCAACCTTTCTCTCTTACTCATCTCTCTCTTTCTTCCTCCAGTCACGCCGGTCAGACATGTCGCCGGCCATCTGCAGGCCGCTGCCGCCAGCAACAGCCCTAAGTCCCCATCTTTCCTCCTCCTTTTCTCCCTCTACGTTGTTTCTTCTTCTTCTTCTTCTACTTTTTCCCTACCTCTTCTTGGCCTACCTCTTCTTGACCGAACCCAAATCATCCCTCCGCCATCGCCGGCGACCAAGTTGCCGTCGCGGCTACCGCGCGGCAGCTGCCGCGTGCCCAGTCCGCCTCTTGCTCCTCTCTCTTCTCTCTCGTTCTCAATCTCCCTCTCTCTTTCATTTGGGTAAAACCCAATAACCTACAACCCATTACCCAATAATCCATTACTTATTAATCAAAACCCATTAAACCCATTTACTTAAGTTAGCAGGTCTGGGTTATTGGATCTGAACCGGTCCGTTAGCAACCCAATCCATTATTAAAAGTAATTTACATAAAAACCCTCTGATAATTTATGATAATTGCATTTTAGACCTTTTTATTTCATATTTGACCCATTTATATGTTTTTAGTATTTTGGCATATCTTAAGTATCTGGTATCCCATCTGGACAATCCTGAAACCATTGCGATCATAGAAAGACGAGCGTCATCCCTGTAATATCTATGTGAGTGTTTTTCTTTTATAAAATATATTTTATCTGGTTGAATGTAACTAATTGATTACTTTATTCAATAAAACTTGATTATCGATAAACTACTATAAATATTATTTAATAAACTATAATTTATGATAAATCACTGTAATTAAAATATGCATGATTACTCTTTAAACATGTTCAATAAAATAATAAATTAATTTGCTTCTTGACATAATATAGAATATAGTTGAATTATTAATATAGTGATTAATCCACATTTATAAATAAATTGATCATTTAAATATTATAATGTAGGTAATTGTATACAATTACTATATGATATCAATCATATTAATAATATTGAAATCGTTATAACAAAATAGTAATAAGTTGACACATGTCATCTTAATACTGGCACCGCTACAGGGATATTCTATTATACTGGACACTCCTGTATACTAGACATTGATCATGAATGTTCGGGTATGTGTTCATTATGTTTATGGACACCCACGTTTCATGTACACATATCACTGCTACACGGATATTATATGTGCTTGTTGTTGGCCCAGAGGCCTTCCATTCTAGTTTTGATGATGATTAACTCATGTAGTTATGTTTACTAATAATCTTGTGATATTTAGTTTCAAATCATTTACCAAGATATTAGTTGGTGATTAGCTTCAACAAAGAGTTTTGAAGCCTTTCACTTGGTGATTCCAGAGCCCGAGCATCATGATGATACATAGCCTCGCTCGTGGATCACCTTTGGATCGAGTCGACTTGAAGATGGAAGATCGTCAAGAAGACTTAGGTATCCTAGTTTAGTTTGTGTTTTAGATCCATTTGTAAAGATAAGAATAGTTGATATGCTCAAGTGCACAATACACACACGTTTTATATTTTGGTATTTTTAACAAAACATATTTTTGGAATTAAAGACAAAAACTATGATATATATATGTTTCATATATATTGGACTTATGTTCATATGCAACATGCTTCAATGTGTTTAAATATCATGTTTTTGTATTTCAATGTGTTTTAGGAAAAATCAATTTTCCTATTGAAAAATCCTAGTTTGACAAAATACAGTTTTTGGTTTTTGATAATATTTGCAAGACACAAAAATGGTTCAAAATGTTTGATATGTGTCTTGAAATTTTTATCACATATTTGTATTTCAACATAAAATGATAAAACTATTTTTATGGAATTTTAGAAGATTTATGGGATTTATTAGAATATTTTAAACATGTTTTTCTGACCCAGAATAGTGGCTGCCATGCCCTGGCGGTCGACCGGGCCGGCCGACCGTGGTCCAGAGACGGTCGACCGACGTGCACAGGTCTGTGCACGTCTGGCCAGCCAGTGGGCCGGTTGACCGGACGGTCGACCGGACCAAAGAGCTTTGCTCTCTGTTTTTGGGCGGTCGACCGGGTTCCTCCAACGGTCATATTTATGACCATTGGCGGTCGACCGGGCGGTCGACCGCCAGCCGTCTCAGGTTGAGAATTCAGCCTAACGGCTAGTTTTGTTTTAGGGATATAAATACCCCATTGCTTTGAGTTTTTGCTTAAGATTTTTAGAGCCAAAAATTTCAAATCTCTTCTAGTGTTTTAAACAAAAAGTTTTTGAATCAAATTGCTATTCTTTGTTTTGTTTTCAAGGGTTTTGAAAAAATCAAAGAAAACTAGATTTTTGGGATATTATTTTGGACTTTCATTTCTATCATTTACAAGAGATTTCCCAAGTAGTTTTTTTTTGTTATTTGATTTTCAAAAACACCTTGATTCCACACTTGAGCTATATCATACTATCCTATTCTATTAGGATCTTTGTTTAGTGGAAAAAGAGATTGTTTGAGGTTGTTGAAGCCTCCAAGTTGTAAACCCTCCTTGTATTTGTGTATCCCTCTTTGGTAGAGGTTGATTGGAGTGGTGTTTGCTCCCTCTTTGGTAGAGGTTGAGATTGTGGTTTGCTCCCTCTAGTGAGAGGTGGAGTTTGGTTTGTATCCCTCTTCGGTAGAGGTGGATTGTGGTTGTATTGCCTCGGTGGAGGTAGTGTTGGTTGAGAGAGGAGTTCGGTACTCCCGGTTGTACAAATCCTCCTCGGTGGATGTTCCCTCGGTGGGAGTCCTCGGTGGACAAGATAGTGGATTGGAAATCCTTCTCGGTGAAGGCGGGGATGTAGAGCTAGGGGCTCGAACCTCGAAACATATCTTTGTGCTTGCGTTTGATCCATTGACTCTATCTCTCTCTCTCTCTTTCTCTTATTTGTGTTGTGCATATCATCATTCATTCATATCTTGTATGCTTGTGTTGTCCTTGCATTTTATTCATATTGCTTATCCTTATATGCTTGGATTGTTGTGTGTGCCTCACTTATACTTAACCACGAGAGCTTCATATAGCACCTCAACCCTTATCTAGGGGAATCAAGAGGAGTTAGTCCAGAGCCCTTCACGGGGAATTCAGCTACACTCGTTGGTTGTATTAAGTGTGTTGCAAATTAGTTTTTAGCTTCCGCATTTAGTTTCTAGATTAGTCATATCACCTATTCACCCCCCTCTAGGTGATTTCAGTTGGTATCAGAGCCTACGCTCCTGATACTTAGGTTTAACAACCTAGGAGTGTGATCTTGGTTAGCTAATCTACATTTGCATTTGCACATATATTTGTTTGCACACATATAGTTTGCACCCATGGACTTCATGACCCCTCCTATGTTTGACCCTTCTAACATTGTTGTTTGGAAGACTAGGATGTCCATTTACCTACAAGCCCTAGGATATAAGGTTCACCTTGCCATTACCAAGGAATCCTACCTTAGTGATAGCAAGCATATAGGGGCCAATGCACAAGCCCTTGAGGCTATTAGAAGCACACTTCCTAAAGATTATCTTATGCATGTTTTTAACCTTGATTCCGCCTTTGCAGTGTGGAACAAGTTGACAACCATCACCTCCAAGCTTCAATTGCCTATCCAACAAGAAGAGGAATCTAGTGGAGAATCCGAGTCACAATGCTACATGGTCCAAGGGAATGACTCCCTTGAGGTACACTCGGAAACTCAATTAGATAATGATGATTGTGCTAGTTCTTCAAATGATTATGTTGATGCCCATGCCTTGAATGAAGAACTATCAATTGTGTGTGAAAAATTATTAGAAAAATACAACCTTTTAAAAAAGAAGATTTGTGCTTTAAATAAAGAAAAAGAGAATTTGTCTTCTAAGCTTAACATGGCTTTGCAAGAGAAAGAGGAGATTTCTAATGATAGAGATTCATTAAAATCTCAACTTGATCTTGCACTTAAAGAAAATAAATTTTTAAAATTTAAAAATGATTGCAATGTTATTTTGAAGAAAAATGAGGTTTTATCTTCAAATTAGATTTTGTTTTAAAAGAAAATGATTCTTTAAAAATGAAAATTGCATCTATTTCTAAAGATTTAGAAATTTGTTTAAAGAAAAATATTTCTTTGCAAAATAATATTGATTCACATGTTTGCCATGCTAGGGTAGTTCCATCTAGATCACCTATTGCATGCTCCATTTCTTCTACTATTGAAAAAGATATAAATGTATTAAAGAAGAACATGGATTGTTTGGTCTCCACTTTGAGCCATTGTGTTTCTAGCCATACACGTTTGGAATCTTTGTTTCGAAAGAAACAAGTTCCATCTATTATGCATGCACACCCTCCACGGCATACACATGCCCCTCACGGACACACCCATCACATGTATGCTCATGTGTACACTTGTACACATTGTGGACGTAAGGGCCACCTTGCTAAATTTTGCTTTGATCGTATACATGATTGTAATTTAGCAAATAAATTTGTTTGAGTTAGAAAAGGGACTAACCCCCATGGATCCAAAAAGATATGGGTACCAAAGACCACCCCTCTTGTTTATGATGTAGGTGTGGGCTCTCGCATGACGTGAGAGTATAGGTACCTTGGAGTGGATGCGTTCCGAGCCTCATGATGATTATTTGGATGCATCACTTTCAAGGGAAGTTTGGTGGAGAGGACCACCATGTTTTGGAGACAAGGAGAGTTGCTTCTTCGGTTTTGATGACAATCATTTACTCCCGTTTTTATTTACATGCTTTTCATATTCATTGTTTATAGCATGTTTTGTTGTTTATAGATTATTTTGAAAATGCCATGATTATTAGATTCTTGACATGCATGTATAGCCTTTGAGACACCCATGTTTAATATGGACTATTTTTTTGTGTTCTCACCTTTATTTAGCTATCATGTTTATCATAGCTCTAATAACATGTGGATTTTCATAATGATCATGTTTATGATTATCATGTTTATTCATATCTTGTTTTATGCTTCATGCGTTGATTACTTGTTTAGATGTTAGTTTTCATTAAAACTTAGTATATACTTGTACATATAATGGGTTACAAATAAATCTTTATATGTTTGAGCTTGAATGCTTATTTGAACCCATTAGATGTGCTAGTATAGTCTAGTTTTGATGATCCATGCATTTTAAACTTGTATTCCCATCGTTGAATTCGTTTTATGATTTCTTGTTTAACTTCATGTATATGTCCATTTTATCCAAATTATTGTTATACATATACATCCTTTGAGCCACGTGCCTTCATGCATATATCTTTGTGGACTCGTTGTGTTTGGATATGTATTTATACTTTAGTTTGTATAAGACATACATATACCTTGAAGATTAAATAATTCTTGATGATTTTCATGTTTTAAGGAATATTGAGCTTAATTGAATATTTTCATGATCATGTTCTTCATATTGTATTTGTACACTCACCTTCATGTTTACTCATGTTTTGTTTTCATGAGTCATATTTACGCTTCATTGGCTTAGAGTGTTGACTATCTTGTGAATTTCATGTTTTATGAAAAACATTTATGTTTTATTCCTTACTTGAAGGATTTCGTACTAGTTAACAATCCATTTAACTAGTTGCGATATTCTTCATTTGGTAGAGTTTTTCAAACATTCAATATTTTCAAACCTATTTTGAAAACCCCTACCTTCTACGGGCGGTTGGATGGGCGATCATGCTCATATATGCTTTATAGTGAAAATCATTTTAAACTTGAACATGATTGGGAGGATAGGTTATATGAGATATACTCTTGATATTATTGTTGTTTCAATTGGTACCATTGAATTCTTTCAATTGGTATCAATATTGACATTTTCTTGTATACTCATATATTTTTATGTATGCATGCTTGGACTTCAAATAGTATCAATTTCGATTGGTATCTAACTTTTCATACATATATGTTTTATTTGGTATTTCATAAAGTGGGAGAAAACTCGTATTTTATCTTTCAATTGGTATTTTATTTACCCTAGATTTTCACTCCCTTACTTTATGATAGAAAATGAATTAAAAAATTGTAGAATATTATAATTTCAATTGGTATCATATGCTTAAAAAATAATACTCTTTATTGATATCAAGATGTTTATTTGAATGTTTTTAATTGGTATCAAGATGCTTTTGCTTCTTAAAATTGGTATCAATATTTTTTTTATGTTTCCTTTCAATTGGTATCAAGATGTTCTACATTGACATATTTCACTTGGTATCATAAAATGTTTTGATCTATATTGTCTATATGCAAGGAGAGCTTAACATCTCTTCTATATATAGATTCATGTTGTGTGTATCCTATATTGAGGAGCTTGACAACTCTTCTTTATGCGATACACGTGTGTAGGGGGAGCTTCACATCTCTTCTTATACATTGCATATTATGTGTTATGTGAATTAGGGCTTGTCATCCCTTCTTCATGTAATGCATATATGTAGGGAAGTTAACTTAGCGTCTTCCTATTCATGAATGTATATCGCATATATCTATTTATTGATTTGTTTGATTGACCCCTTCGTTGATTCTTTGTTTCGAACAAAAGGGGGAGAAGAATTTATTGATTTGTTTTTACTTTGACCCCTTGTTGATGATTGACAAAAAGGGGAGAAGTATTTGATATATATGCATGTTTTGGAAAACGGATTTATGTTTATGCATATATGTTTTGTATTGTTTTGCAAATAGAAGAAAAGAATTTGATGTGTTTCATGCTTGTTTATGCATGTTTATCTCCTTGTATTTGCATACATATTTATGAGCTTTCATTGCATATTTATTTATTTACTGTGTTGCATGAGTTAAGGGGAAGCTTCTTTGAAGCTTAACTTTAATCCATGCATATATAACTCCATGAGTTTTGTCATCATCAAAAAGGGGGAGAATGTTGGCCCAGAGGCCTTCCACTCTAGTTTTGATGATGATTAACTCATGTAGTTATGTTTACTAATAATCTTGTGATGTTTAGTTTCAGATCATTTACCAAGATATTAATTGGTGATTAGTTTCAACAAGGAGTTTTGAAGCCTTTCACTTGGTGATTCCAGAGCCCGAGCATCATAATGATACATAGCCTCGCTCGTGGATCACGTTTTGGATCGAGTCGACTTGAAGATGGAAGATCGTCAAGAAGACTTAGGTATCCTAATTTAGTTTGTGTTTTAGATCTATTTGTAAAGATAAGAATAGTTGATATGCTCAAGTACACAATACACACACGTTTTATGTTTTGGTATTTTTAACAAAACATATTTTTGGAATTAAAGACAAAAACTATGATATATATATGTTTCATGTATATTGGACTTATGTCCATATGCAACATGCTTCAATGTGTTTAAATATCATGTTTTTGTATTTCACTGTGTTTTAGGAAAAATCAGTTTTCCTATTGAAAATTCTAGTTTGACAAAATACAGTTTTTGGTTTTTGATAATATTTGCAAGACACAAAAATGGTTCAAAATGTTTGATATGTGTCTTGAAATTTTTATCACATATTTGTATTTCAACATAAATGATAAAACTATTTTTATGGAATTTTAGAAGATTTATGGGATTTATTAGAATATTTTTAAACATGTTTTTCTGACCCAGAATAGTGGCTGCCAGGCCCTGGCGGTCGACCGGGCCGGTCGACCGTGGTCCAGAGACGGTCGACCGACGTGCACAGGTCTGTGCACGTCTGGCCAGCCAGTGGGCCGGTCGATCGGACGGTCGACCGGACCAGAGAGCTTTGCTCTCTGTTTTTGGGCGGTCGACCGGGCGGTCGACCGGGTTCCTCCAACGGTCATATTTATGACCGTTGGCGGTCGACCGGACGATCGACCGCCAGCCGTCTCAGGCTGAGAATTCAGCCTAACGGCTAGTTTTGTTTTGGTGATATAAATACCCCATTGCTTTGAGTTTTTGCTTAAGATTTTTAGAGCCAAAAATTTCAGATCTCTTCTAGTGTTTTAAACAAAAAGTTTTTGAATCAAATTGCTATTCTTTGTTTTGTTTTCAAGGGTTTTGGAAAAATCAAAGAAAACTAGGTTTTTGGGATATTGTTTTGGACTTTCATTTCTATCATTTACAAGAGATTTTCCAAGTAGTTTTTCTTTATTATTTGATTTCCAAAAACACCTTGATTCCACATTTGAGCTATATCATACTATCCTATTCTATTAGGATCTTTGTTTAGTGGAAAAAGAGATTGTTTGAGGTTGTTGAAGCCTCCAAGTTGTAAACCCTCCTTGTATTTGTGTATCCCTCTTTGGTAGAGTTTGATTGGAGTGGTGTTTGCTCCCTCTTTGGTAGAGGTTGAGATTGTGGTTTGCTCCCTCTAGTGAGAGGTGGAGTTTGGTTTGTATCCCTCTTCGGTAAAGGTGGATTGTGGTTGTATTGCCTCGGTGGAGGTAGTGTTGGTTGAGAGAGGAGTTCGGTACTCCCAGTTGTACAAATCCTCCTCGGTGGAGGTTCCCTCGGTGGGAGTCCTTGGTGGACAAGATAGTGGATTGGAAATCCTTCTCGGTGAAGGCGGGGACGTAGAGCTAGGGGCTCGAACCTCGAAACATATCTTTGTGTTTGCGTTTGATCCATTGACTCTATCTCTCTCTCTTATTTGTGTTGTGCATATCATCATTCATTCATATCTTGTATGCTTGTGTTGTCCTTGCATTTGATTCATATTGCTTATCCTTATATGCTTGGATTGTTGTGTGTGCCTCACTTATACTTAACCACGAGAGCTTCATATAGCACCTCAACCCTTATCTAGGGGAATCAAGAGGAGTTAGTCCAGAGCCCTTCACGGGGAATTCGGCTATACTCGTTGGTTGTATTAAGTGTGTTGCAAATTAGTTTTTAGCTTCCGCATTTAGTTTCTAGATTAGTCATATCACCTATTCACCCCCCCTCTAGGTGATTTCACTTGTATTATTGGTACTCAGATATACTAGTACACCGGATACTGTTATTCAAGTGCTAGTATCATCATTACACAGAACTCTGTTACACTAGACACTGTAGTTTCACGTGCTTGTATCACTGTTACACGGACACCGTTATTCCATGTACTATATCATTGTTACACGACACTCTCGTACACTGAACACTGTTATGTCATATAGAAACATGTTACAGTGGATGCTTGTTACACCAGATACTATTATCACTGTCACATGGATTCACCTGTATTCATGCCCTAAATGTTCGTGTATTCCTGTTGCATGGATCATTATTTCTATTATCTAGATTACTGTTATTTAAATATTCTTATACTCTAGTTATATTGTATCTTATTCCTGTTACCGCATTACTGATAAAAATCATGTTAACCTGTTACATGTTATAAATATTTGTTAATAAACTAGCACGCTAGTATTCTGGTATACTCGTTATTAGCATAGTCATGCCAGCGTCTGGCGGAACATGTGCGAAACTAAGTACCACATGGAACAAGTGCCACATCACACCTATATGCGGTGGGCCACCTCTTGAATTCGTGGGGGCCACCTCTAGAATCCTTACTCCGCCTAATGTTGGGTGACGAAGATGTCTCCAGCGCTCTTGTTATGGATATTGTTATTGACCAGACTCAATATTCTTGTTATCTTGTATACCTGTTACATGCACGGTCATGCTGGCGTCCGGCACATAGCATGTGGAAGTAAGTGCCACACGGAATGAAGTGCCACACCGCATGCATGGTGGGGGCCACCTCTAAAATCTCACATCGCGGGCATGATGGAGGCATCCTCAGTGCACTTAATATTCTGGCCCAGTACAAGATACATTTAATAATCCAATAATGGTAACGTCAGAAACACTTGCTATTTGGTCAATTTCTCGTTCGGATAATGGTACCCGTATGCCATGTCTGGATGGATTCGGCTAGAGTACAGGCTCCAGTATGAGCGACCAATGGTATGAGGACACTGGAAGGGATTGATTAAAATATCAGGCGGTACTGATTGTTATTATTGTATAAATAACATGACTTGCTCGATACATATATATTGTTGTTCAATTATACTTGTTACATTTTCTAATATCTGATCCAGTGCCATGTCACATGTATATTTCACTCTTCATGAGGAGACACTAATTCATGTACATGGATACTATGCATTATATGTGTTCTATATTCCATGTGTTTTCTTCATGATAGCATGATTATTCTGAGTACTTCATATGTAATATTCATGCTCATCACTAACCATCATGCTACAGTTACTAATAGTATAACTAAATATGAAATAACTAAAGATATGATATAAGTTAATCAAACATAATGATTCTATTAACATCTTAATACTTATATTGATAATAATTACATATTAATGATTATAAATGCTTTAATGATATTATAATAAATAAATTATTATTTTAATCATGTATTTTATAATATTGATAGAGTAATATTGTTGTAACACGATAGATGTTAATAATGTTACGGTGCAAATATAATAAACTATTACCGATTGTTAGTGCTATTACCGATTGTTAGTATAATATTATTGTATCACTGTTATTGAATTCTATATAATATGTTATCATGATTGTAAATACTATTATAGTGTGTGTGTGTGCGCGCGCGCGCGTCACTGTTTCCCTCATTTTATCACTCACTCACTGGTCGCTTTCTGACGACCTGGGTTTGTATGCCCAGGCTGGAGACCCAAGGTATCATGGTAATTGATATTTCCCGAGATATTGTTAGGAGATTCATCACCTTTATTATTCTTAAATATCTTTATTATTCAGTCTTTATTTCCTTACCTATTATTGTTTTCATATCTATTATGATTACTGACCCCTTTTACATGTATTCTTGTACTTATTTATACTTGAATTATTGTGTATGCTGTGCTTATTCTCTGTATTGAGGCTTGGCGTACATATGTGAAGGTATATTCGTCTAGCGTATGTACGTTACCGTAGCATCCTCGTATTGACGGGATCGAGGCGTTTCAGAAGTCAACAAGCAGAAGCATAAACATTGCAGCATCAAACTAATAGTCTTGAACTTAATAAAATTGTAATAACTTTATTTTCATTTTGAAAAATGCTAGAATATTTAAAACACTTAGGTTAAAAATATGATGTCGTGATTCCGCATAGTCTATATCACTTCAACACAAAAAATATAATTTCGCATAGTCCCTGTCTCGTCATAATTTCACATAACCAATGATTCTAATGCAGCGTCAAATTAATGATTTTCTTGTTCCTGACTCCTTACGATTTCAAAATATTAAATATTAGATATTATATATTACATTGTAGCATCCAAAATACAAATTAAAAAATATATAATAGAGTTGAATAATTTCACACTCACTATATGACATTGACGGATTTTCTCGAAGAAGTTGAAGCTCTAGACTGTTAGATGGAATCTTTTTTTCTTTGGCACCTATAAAAGATAATAGAGTCTTAAGTCGAATTTAGTAATTCATAATAGGAAAACAAATACAATACCTCATTTCACTACCGACATGCTACTCCTTTCAACTATTTCGATTGAGATTTGCGGATCTTTTTTACCCTTCTCCATAGCACTCTTGAATCTTCGAGTAGGTTGATCTTTCACCTTCTTACGAGGAGGATCTCTCAGTGTTATCTTGTCTCCCATTAGATCTTGATTACTTTCTTCAATTTCAGTATGACAAGGAGGGTGAGATTTCGAATAAGATTTTATCTCATAAAATGATTGTAACAATGCGTGCTTAGCCACCAAAGTAAGCTCTTCAGTTTCACAATCCTTTGTGACTATAGCTAGGGCCAAGTGTGACAACTCATTATATCGTGTAGTCAAAGAGGGACTACAATCAACTTCATATTTTTGTCATGAGTGTCAAGAATGATGCAAATTGTTGCATCTTTAGTCCATCTCTTTAGATAATATTGAGTTAGAAAATCATATAAATCTAGCATACACGATACTTTCAAAACATGTGCACAAAGTAATCTTGAAACTCAATTTTTTTGCAATTACAATGGATTTTGTGATCTGAAGAGATAAAAATAACTGTACGAGATGTATCCCCAATATACAATAATACTTTATATATTCTTGTACTTCCACCAACATAATCAAGTGTCAATTCTAAATCTACAAGCCGCTTAAACTCCTCTTGGAACTCATTAGAAATTTTCTAGTATATATTATGCCGCCTTGACTTCTAATTTTCATGCTGACACCAAGTTAGGTTTTGTTGACATGGATTTAAAATCTGCTTTACCTCTTTTTCACGCTATGTGCCACTGTTTTTCATACTGATCTACAAACTCTCGAAGAGTTTTTTTTTCTTGAAATATTTTTTAAATAGTTGTTTATTCTTTCACTTCTTTGTCTGGTTGTCATACATGCATAAAAGTATTGTCGGCCATATACTAGTGCCCACTTCTCACGTATTTGGTATAAGTTATTCAACCACTCATTATCCCTCAACTCGTACTTATCAAGTGTTCCTAACATGACTGAAACTCATCTTCATTTTCATAATTGATTGCACAAAACAGAGTAAAGAGAATATGAAAAGTGTATGTTATTGGTTTTAACTTTGAATCGTTGCAATTTAACCGTTATAGTAAGAGCTAAACGGGTCGAACCTCAGGGAGAGATGCGATGGAAACTTTTCGGTAATATTATCTTCTTATTATCTTCTCTGTTTAAATAACTTAAAAAAGAAAAGATGAATTGTATGTGAATAAAGAATCAAAGTAAAAGAAAGATTCACAGCTTACTAATAATCAACCACCATACATGCTAATGCTAGATAGATAATTACTTTACTTTAAATTCTAGACATGTTATTATACCACAAAACCAAGAAAGATACATATAATAGAAACTAGGTTAGATTTGAAATAACACCATCCAAGTTTTAACGTTACAATATCAAGGTTGTCAATCAAGTATAAAGTAAGAAAAAATCATTAGAGAGTATTTAGCAAATCTTAACCCTATTTGAAATAACAATAATCAAAGTTTAACATTAAAATATCAAGATTTTCATCAAGCATAGATTAAGAAAAATGGTTAAGAAGTATTAGCAAATATTTGACCTAACTGCTTATCCTAATGAGTCTTCAAGAATAAAAATTGGAGTAGGCATGCATATGATTTAATCTGATTATCTACTAGACATTAGATGTGATGGTGGTGATATCTTAACAAGTCATGAGAAAAATCTAGCTACTCATGGTTGTAGCTGTCTAAAGATCACTAAAAGACAAGGCACTAAAAAGCAGAGTCCCAAGCTCCAGACGCATGGCGTCTCAGCCGCACTGCAGCACCAAGGCGCGTGGGTCGAAACCGCGTCTCAGCCGCACTGCAGCACCAAGGCGCGTGGGTCGAAACCCGCGTCTCAGTTGTAACTGTCCTGGTTAGGGGGTCAATCACGGCCCACATAACGGGAAAAGTTAACCCCCATTATGGAGTGTTTTTAGGGGGCACGTTCACCCTGAAACCTCTATAAATAGCCCCGTTGCTATGGAGAAGGGTCGGAATTTTGGAAGAGATCAGAGAATCCTGAGGAGAAGAACTTGACCTGAGAGCTTCCACAAAGAAGGAAAGAGAGCCCAACTCTTCAACTGACTTGCTGCGTACAAGTTAGTCTTTGCCTACAATCACTTTGAGGTTTCGGTCGACAGAGCTGTGTTATTTCGTCTACCATCCGAAAAGAAGATCCCCAGAAGTTCTCGACGTTCACCCGATCAACAGAAAAACAAGATTCACTTTCCACCGCCACTTGAAGAACCCAACACTAAACAAAGGGAGATTCAAGACTCAACATCTTCTCTCCCTTATAGTCGGAGCATTAGTCCATTGTAATCTTTCATTTGATTCAAGAAAATTTTACACAGAGTTTTTTCTCCGTACCAAACAAGAGATGGCGACTCCGCTGGGGACTACTTTCGTTACTGACGAACAAGTTGTGGCGCAAGGTGACGTCCTCTATAAGGGGAAAACAGTCGAATCGCTCGTCGTAGAATTCGACCAGGCAAAGTATGAAGAGTTCCTCTCTTCCGGCTCAAAGAGCCCAAAGGCCCGCGCCTACCGCAGGGTCTCTACGGGGACTTGCCCCGAAATCTGCTCTGAGCCTCTCTCAGAGGCAGCTGCTGTGAGGAATGCTGTGGCCAATCGCGCCATGTGTGACACCCGCGCCAACGTCTCTCAGGAGACCCTTGTGGTCAAATTCTCTAGTGTCCAGCCAATCCATCCTCTTCCTTAGCACCAGGCTGTCGTTGGTTTCTCTCAACCCCCACGACGTAACCGAACGCTGAACGCCGACAGAGGAGGCGTGCACGTCAACTGCAAGCTGGAACAACTGATCATCCAACTGAGGCAGGACGCAAGGTTCAAACCGGTGTCTCTGCTGCGCCACATCTGGTACGCGAAATTCGCGTTTGGCAGCCCAAACGTGAGGTTCGCCAAGTTGGCTCCTCTGAAGCCCCACTTCTCAGATGCCAAGGCGAAACCAGCACGCCTTGTCGAGTACAAGAGGCACACGCCTCTAGGCGTGAGGCCCAGCAGCCCTGCATCTCTCAAGCGTCTCTGCCACGACGCAATAATCAGCAACGCGATAGTCACGTCTCTTATCAGCAGAGACGCCAGACGCACGTCCTGAAGCCACGACGCGAGAACCGCGTCTCTGAACCTCGCGTCCTAGCTGTATAGAGTAAGGATGCCTCCTGCCCTCGACATCACGAGGATAATCTCTTTGATCCTCTTCCCATGGATCTGAGGGATTATTTGACGAAGAAAAGAAGTGCTAATCGAATCACTTCATCATGTTGCTACGAACGGCTTATCACGATGCTCTCTGAGTGCCGTTGCAGTTCAGGTGCAAACCAGCAGTCTCTACTTAGACAGCTGACCCTGATTCCCCGATCAGCTAAAAGAAGTCGTTCCTACAGGAGGAGGGTCTTCTCTGACACTGAATATCCCGAGCTCACTGCAAACATGGCGAGCAGGAGCAGGGGAAAACAACCTGCAGTCAGCTCCGATGAATCTGACACTGAACCGGAAGGAGTATACCGACACACTCGTACCCGGACTGGGGTGATTCCCCCGATTGACTATAATGCCCTAGCCCGGGGCATTGAGGTGAATGACTCGCATTCCGCTATTGCAGAGTCACAGGCTTCGAACTCTTCTATGGAGAAAGAGACCTTTATATACATGACCAGCATTCCTGAGGAGACTGCCAGGCACTTGGAGCAGCAAGCCCAGGTCCAGAAGGAACAATTCGAGATGATTCGTGCTCAGCAAGAATCTATCGACTCCCTCAAGCAGATGCTCGCACAGTTGCTT
This sequence comes from Agave tequilana, assembly GCA_038442645.1. Classification (NCBI taxonomy): domain Eukaryota; kingdom Viridiplantae; phylum Streptophyta; class Magnoliopsida; order Asparagales; family Asparagaceae; genus Agave; species Agave tequilana. The sequence goes on along the minus strand of JAVJIF010016260.1, from coordinate 68,291 downwards.
GAAGACAAGAGGAAGTCAACCAACAAAGCCTCCTCTAAGAAGTCTAAAGGCAAGCGAAAAGAAGGGGAAAGCTCATCTTCTGTACACGTAGAGGAGGAAGAGCAACTTACTTCTGGTTCGTCTAAATCCTCGTCGCAGGAAAAGGACGACCGAGACCAGGGAAAGGTTCATTCTAAAAGAATGAATCAGTTGGAGTAACGTCTTGAGGCCCTTACCAACCGGAAAGGCCTCCAAGAAGCAGGAGTGGTCCGGCCATATCCGGCCGAGTGGGACCTGGTTCCATATCCGCCCAAGTTCAAGGCTCCAACCCTCCAAGCATTTGATGGGAAAGGTTCACCGAACTAACATATCTACTACTTTAAGTCTCAAATAGGGAATGTGGTAGATAACGATGCCATCCTGGCACGTTTGTTCATCGGCACCCTAAAAGGGCTTGCCTTTGAATGGTTCATGAAGCTCCCGGAAGGCTCCATTAAGAACTGGGGCGATTTGGAGAAATTCTTCCTAGCGCGCTTCTTTGAAGATGACTCGGAGGTCAACATGCCTAGCCTTTTAGCCATCAAGCAGCGAAAGGGAGAGTCCGTTAAGTCTTTCGTAGAAAGATTTCGGAACGTGGCACTCCGATGTCCAAGCGGTATGACCCAGGTCACCCTGGTGGAAACATGCCGCCATAATCTACAAACCTCACTCCTCGCCTAAATAGGAGTTGCTGAAAGCCGCACCTGGAAGCAGTTGGTCCAACAAGGTGAACAGGCTGAGGAAATTGTCGCCCGCGTTAGAGCGGAAGAAAATAAACCCAGACCTGAGAGGTCAACGAGGCGTGCGCCAGACACATCCCTCCAAGCCAAACGGAAGGATAACTTGGCGACAAGGACTAAATCCCCCGTCAAACCTCAACCAGTTAAGGGAAGTGGCTCTTCAAGCCAACCACGTGCCAACAAGCAGTATTCCTTCAAGGATGAACATGTCGACTCGCTCTTCAATTACTCAACAAGAGCAACCGACTGAAGCTTCCTGAAGCTAGGCGCCCTGAAGAAGTCGGTAAAACCGATAATCCCAATTACTGCTTGTACCACAGGATGCTGGGACACCCCACCAAGAGCTGTTACGTCTTCAAGGATATCCTTCAGGCTCTGATTGACGCGGAGGTATTAAAACTCCGTCCAGAGTAGAAGAAGGTGGCAACCAATATGACGTCATTTCTCCAGTTTGGAAGGCAACCTCCAACACCCTCTGGAGTAGTCCCTGTCCCAAGAGGAGAGCTGAGAATGATCAACACAGACAATCACCAACAGCAGGAGAAGGGCCTGGTACCCGTTCCCACACCTCGGGGAGAGATCACGGGGTCCATCCTGACCTTGTTGATAGCCAGCAATGAACTACTGTGACCAACAGGAAGTTCAAAGGCAAAGCAAAGGCTACATCTTGTAATGTGGTGTGTGCCTCTTCTCTGGAAGCGGAAACTGATGTTCCCTCACTGACCGATTCAGAAGAGGAAACGTTAGCTCTGGCCACAGAACCCAACCAACTTATGGCAGAAACCCGTTCGGGGCAGTCATATTTGAAAAAGTATGACGAAATGGCGCAAATTCCTCCAAAACCCGCCATGGAATCAGCCAAGCCCTCCACAAAGCAGCCCGTGGAGAAACAAAAAGAGCTTCAGTTTTTCAAAGTTCTCTCGAAAGACATCGCGGAAGGATCCACAGCGCCTTACCGCTTTGATGTCCTGGCTCAGCTGGCCAATATCCCTGCCCGAATTACTCTTTATGAGCTCCTCAGGCTATCAAAGTCAACCAGAGAAGCTCTACAAGAGGCCCTCGCTAATGCTGAGGCCTTCATGACTCAGGTGCCAATCGGACCAAAGGAGGAAGATATAGCGGATTGCCTCCATACCTCCCAAAATGATCCCTGCATCACCTTCACGGCAGATGATATGCAAGTCAAAGGGAAACATGATCGACCCCTTTACTTCGCAGGGTATATTGGATCATCTGAGGTGAACCGCATTAGGTAGATCCGGGTCCGCATTGAGCAATATGCCTCGTCAGGTCATGCAACATCTTGGGATTCCTACCCACCGTTTGAGCGCTACCCAGACGACCATTTACGGGTGCAATGCCAACAGTACCCATCCAATGGGGAAGATCAAGCTCAAATGCCAGATTGGGGACCTAAGGTCGGAGGTGACATGCTACGTGATAGATGCTGACACCTCCTAAACTTGCTGCTGGGACGACCTTAGATTCATCGTAATTCTATTGTTCCCTCCACTCTCCACCAAGTCATGAAATACATTGACGGGAGTGGAAAAGTGCGAACGTTGATTGCCGAAAGGTATCCGTTCAAGGGAGTCGAGAACTATTTCACAGATTCTCTCCTATATCAGGAATCTGTGGAAACAGATGAAATCCCACAATCAGAGGAGCCCAACTCTGGTAAGGAAGCCGACACCGAGCCAGAAAAAGAAGAGTGCATGTGGCAACTAGATCCACTTGTAACGGGCACTGATAAGCTCGATGTTTATAATACCACCGATGATGTAGGCGGATGGTATATTAATGAAGAATTATATTTGGCATATTTCTCTGTATTTGCTTCTGACTCAGTGCCATCTGACACTAGTACTGAAGTGGATGAAGACCTCTGGTCGGCAATGGATGCTTTGGCATCAATACATGTACCAGTGAAGTCGTTCTTCGAAACGCACCAAGATGCCGGCGATGCGCAAGAATCAGTATTCATGGTTCCAGTGAGACGGAAAAGCCAAAGACCAATTCTTTTCGGACGAATTGAACCCGAACCGATGACCCGTGAAGAATCAGAAGGCGAGCAGGAATCCTCTCAGTTCGGTCATTATGAGCCAAAGGCACTCAGAATGATGAAAAGCACGGGGTATGATCTAACAAGCAGACCAGGGTTGAACTTCGGCAAAGGAAGGAGAACGTTACTCCGATCATTTGTGCCGAAAGGGAAACCCCTGATTATTATCATCGGACTCGCAGGGGGCTGGGCTATGTGTCAACTCCGATCCCATCAGCTCCGAGTCTGAAGAGTCATTATGCCATGATTACTCATCGGGCACGTCATCGTGGGAGTTAGATGTTAGTGTCGGCAACATCTTCAGAGAACTTTCAGTGAATATGGTTTCAACAAGCCACCTGGAAGACAGAGATGAAGAAATGATCCAATCTGATACGGATCCTTGGATCAAACACTTAAACAATCTTTGGGATACCCGCTTCGAACAGCGCGAGCCACCCACAGAAGATAAAGTTGTTCAGATCAATCTGGGAGATGAGTCTAATCCTAAGCCCATCTTTATAAGCGAAGGTCTATCACCTACGGAGAAAAAGGGTCTAATATCTCTTGTGCAAGAATATATAGACGTCTTCGCCTGGAATTATGAAGACATGCCTAGACTCGATCCTCGAGTGGCTATGCATCGCCTCAACATTAATACGGACGTAAAGCCTGTCAACAACAACAGCGACGGTTCCGTCCAGAAATAATGGAGGCAATTCAATCAGAAGTCAGAAAGCTTATAGACTCTAGCTTCATTAGGAAGAACAACATCCTGATTGGGTAGCCAACATCGTCCCCGTTGCCAAAAAGAACGGAAAGATCCGGATCTGCATTGATTTTCGTGATCTAAACGAGGCTTGTCCCAAGGACGAATTCCCACTTCCAATCACGGATGTCATGATTGACAATACGTGCGGATTCGAGCGAATGTCCTTCATGGATGGATTCTCAGGATATAATCAAATCAAATGTATCCTGATGACGAAAAACATACCTCTTTCAGGACACCACTGGGGGTATACTGCTAAACCGTCATGCCCTTTGGACTGAAGAATGCAGGGGCAACATATCAAAGGGCCATGAATGCCATTTTCCACGAACACATGCGCAAAACGGTGGAATGCTATGTTGACGACATCGCAGTAAAAAGCCGCGCTAAAAGTAATCATATAACTGATCTAAAGATTGTCTTCGACATCATACGGGCCCATAAATTGAAGATGAACCCCACCAAATCCTTCCTGGGGGTGGCCAGTGGAAAATTCCTAGGGTTTGTAGTGACCTCTACGGGAATTCATTAAGATCCAGAAAAGATTCGCGCTATCCAGGAGATGCAACCTCCGAGAAACCTCAAAGAGCTCAGGAGATTGCAAGGACGATTGGCGTACATCCGGAGGTTTATCTCAAATCTCTTCGAAGATGCCAACCCTTTTCCAAATTAATGAAGAAAGGTGTTTCGTTCATTTGGGACAACGCTTGCCAGCAAGCATTTGCGGAAATTAAATAGTACCTCACACAACCGCCAGTCCTTGCAGCTCCGTGTCTGGGAAACCTTTCCTGGTATACGTCCGAGCGATGGATCATTCTTTAGGAGCCTTATTAGCTCAGAACGATGATCAAGGACGAGAGCAAGCGATCTACTATTTGAGTAAAACAATGATCGGGGCCGAACACCGGTACAACCCGATCGAGAAGGAATGTTTGGCGTTGGTGTTCGCTGTTCAGAAAATACGACACTATTTGGTAGGCCAGACTATAAACGTCATATCAAAAGTCAACCCCCTGAGGTTACTTATGACAAAGCCTTCATCGTTAAACGGCCGACTGGCAAAATGGGCCATATTGCTATCCCAATATGAAATGCACTTTTTACCACAAAAAGCTGTGAAGGGACAAGCTGTGGCGGATTTCCTGGCTGAGCATCCAGATCCGAGGGCCGCCAAACTTTACGAGGATCTCCCAGACGAGGTCGCTGAAGCCTGCCAGACTCAGACGTCCTTCGAAAGGCAAGTGTGGCAACTTTTCTTTGACGGCGCATCGAGAACTAGCCCAAAAGGACATATAGTGGCAGGAGTAGGAGTAGTACTCGTCTCCCCACAGAACTATGTGATTCCTCGAGCTGTCTCGTTAACCGAGCCTTGTTCCGACAATGTAGCGGAGTATAATGCCCTCTTGATTGGGATGCAATTCGCCGATGGGATTGGCGTTAAAAATCTCGAGGCATACGGTGACCCTAAGCTTATCGTCAGTCAAGTTCGCAGGGAGTACGAAGTCAGACATGAAGACCTAGTACCCTATTACAACCCAACTGTCTACATGGCCAAGAGGTTCACCAACTTTTACATTGACCATGTACCACGCAAGCAAATGCGCATGCAGATGCACTGGCGTCTCTCGCTGCTTCTTTAGCTCTTCCAGCTGGAGCAGTAGAGAAAATATTTGTCCACAGCCATGACCTGTATTGCCCGAGAATTGCCCCTGAGGACTACCCGGAGCCAACAGGAGATCGTCAGGACAGGGAAGTGCTTGAGTTGTCAGCCGGTCCAGAGCCTAAAGACTGGCGATTCCCCTATATTGATTATGTTGAAAATCACCTAGAGGGGGGGTGAATAGGTGATAATGCTAATCAATGCACAAATTAAAAATTATGGAGTAACAATCTCACAAAGCAAGTGAATATAGCAATGACAGTCAAGAGCAAGTAGTAATAGCAATGAAAGTAGAGCAAGAACAAGGAAAAGTAAACCAAACGCAAACACCAAGATTTGTTATCGAGGTTCGAGCACCCAGCTCTACTTCCCCGCCTTCCCCAGAAGGATTCCAACCACTTCCACTATCACAAAGATGTCACAAATACACCGGAGTACCCAACTCCACAATCTCAAGTACAAGCAATCTCTGAGTAGTCAAAAGACCACAAACTCTCTTGCAAAATTCTCTTCCCTTACAAAGGTCCTTAGAGAATTAATGAGTAGGAATGAAGCTCTTGTGTGCAAAGAGAAAAGAAAATGAAATCAGAGAACTCTTGAAAACACTTCAGAAATTGAGAGAGAATTTCAGCACAAAACCAAGAAACCAAGTCTTTTGAAAGCCTTAAACTTTTGGAAATTTTTGAGAATTTTTCTTGTAATGATTAATGATCCAATCTCTCCCCAAACACCCCTATTTATAGAAGAGGGCTAGGGTTAGAAGATAAAACATTTTTAAGGCTAATCAGAAAGTATTAAAACCAAAACATGTCACTTAAACACACTTAAGTGAGAAAAGGACAAAAATAAATCTGCTCAGAAAACTAGCCGTTACTGTTCAAACGGCTAGTCCGGTCGACTGGCCCGGTCGACCGCCAGTTCAAAGAAAATAACCGTTGCGAGCTACGGTCGACCGGCCCGGTCGACCCAAACAAACAGAGAGCTCTGCTCTCAGATCGGTCGACCGGGACGGTCGACCGTCAAAAGATTTCCAAACGTGCACAGATTTGTGCACGTCGGTCGACTGACCCGGTCGACCGACTTCTAGACAAGTCGACTAGTCAGAAGACTTAGTTGACTGGATGAAGTCTGGAAGGGACAGAAAAATAGTTTTAAAAATATTTAAAAAATCTTTAATACTCCTAAAAATCACCAAAAATAGTTTTATCATTTTGCATTGATATATAAACATGTGGTACAAAGTTTAGCTCAAATATCAATCAATATGAACTATTTTTTGTCTCTTATCATTTTTACCAAAACCAAAAACTGTATTTTCCAAAACTTAGATTTTGACTAGAAAATACGTTTTGTCCAAAACTTCTTCCAAATACAAAAACATGATATTTAAACATTTGAAGCATAATCCTATATTCATGAAACATATGTACATCAAAATTTTTGTCATAAATTCCAATGCAAAATAAGTTTTGATAAAACACAAAACTTAAAACACATGAGTATGTATATCAAACTATTTATGTTAGGAAACAAGATTGTGCAAAAACGTGTGTGATAGAGCTTCAAACCTATTCACTATTCTTTAACAAAATTCTAAATTAAAAACAAATCTAATAGATTATCTTGAGCAATCTTGAAGTCTTGAGCCATGCGATGCCTTGCTAGAGCCTTCTCTTCTATGTTCCTTCCTTGATGTGCAAAAAGCCTTCTTTGCTTCATGAACCTAGAAATTCTTGCAATAGCTAAGCAATGGCCTCCAAATATGGTACTAACCTAAAACTTATCTAAACAAACTAATTAGTACCAACTTATTTGTTTTGTTGTCATCAAAACTCTAAACAATTGGAGAGTGTAACCTTTTGGGCCAACAATCTCCCCCTTTTTGATGATGACAAAACAAATAGGCTATAAACAAAAGTATAGGGGAGGAGAAAGCTCCCCCTCAAATTATGCTATATTAAACAAAGAAAAACCATGTAATTTGTAATTTGCAAGTAAACCTCATGAAACCAAAAACCAAAAACACTTGCAAAACACTTAAACTCAAATTACAAGAATTCATGAACACACATCAAAAACCAAAACAAAACCCAAAACATATATAAACTCATTTCTCCCCCTTTTTGTCATACATCAAAAAGGGTTAAGAAAACATTTTATTCAATAACACAAACATTAAGTTCACCACAAATGAATGAAATCTAGCAAAATCAAGTGGTTTAGTGAAAATATCGGCAAGTTGCAAATCCGTAGAAACATAATCAATATCTATAGCTCCTTTCTCAAAATGATCTCTAAGAAAGTGATATCTAATCTCAATGTGCTTGGTCTTACTATGTTGATTTGCATTCTTTGTCATATGTATAGTACTAGTATTATCACAAAATATTTTTATATGGTTATAATGCAAATCATAATCAAGGAGAGTATGTTTCATCCAAAGGACTTGTGCACAACAAGCCCCCGCGACAACATACTTCGCCTCGGCGGTTGAGAGAGCTACGGAATTTATTTCCTAGAGGACCATGAAACAAGACAATTACCAAGAAATTGACATGTCCCACTAGTACTCTTTCTATCTACTCTACAACCCGCATAGTCGGCATCCGAATAACTCGTCATTGAGAAATCTCCGGTTTTCGGATACCATGGACCCATTCCAATCGTTCCCTTAATATAACGAATAATGCGTTTTACCGCAATAAGATGGGACTCTTTGGGACTCGATTGAAATCTAGCACAAAGACACACACTAAACATGATGTCCGGCCTACTTGCCGTCAAATACAAAAGACTACCTATCATGCTTCTATATAATTTAATATCAACATTTTTACCTTGGTCATCCTTATCAAGCTTGGTGATAGTTGCCATGGGAGTGTTGCAAACCTTTGAGTCTTCAAGTCCAAACTTCTTTACGAGTTCCTTTGCGTATTTGGCTTGACATATGAAGTTCCCATCTTGCAATTGCTTGATTTGGAGTCCAAGAAAGAAATTAAGCTCACCCATTGAAGACATTTCAAATTCACATTGCATAACCTTTTCAAATTCCTTGCATAAAAACTCATTAGTAGATCCAAAAATTATATCATCAATATAAATTTGCACAATTAAAATATCATTATCAACATGCTTAGTGAATAGTGTTGTATCTACTTTGCCTTTAATAAAATCATTTGAAATGAGAAAACTAGAAAGCCTTTCATACCAAGCTCTTGGAGCTTGTTTCAATCCATACAAAACTTTATCAAGTTTAAAAACAAAATCGGGATGAACATGATCAACAAAACTGAGAGGTTGAGCAACATAAACTTCTTCATTTATAAAACCATTCAAAAATGCACTTTTCACATCCATTTGAAAAAGTTTAAAATTTTTGAAAGATGCAAAAGCTAGTGTCATCCGTTTGGCTTCAAGCCGTGCTACGGGTGCAAAGGTCTCCTCAAAGTCAATTCCCTCAACTTGAGTGTAACCTTGGGCCACTAACCTAGCCTTATTTCTAATCACATTCCGGACTCATCCATCTTGTTTCTAAAGATCCACTTAGTACCAATTATTGGTCTATCGTGGGGCCTAGGAATAAGGTGCCAAACTTGGTTGCGCTCAAATTGATTGAGTTCCTCTTGCATGGCTAGCAACCAATATGAGTTCGCCTCGGCTTCGAGGATGCTTTTGGGTTCAAAATGAGAAATGAAAGTAAAATTACCACATAGGTCATGGAGTTTGAAGCGAGTTGTTACCCCTTTAGATGCATCACCTAAGATGAGCTCCTTGGGATGATTTGTGGCATATCTCCAAGCTTTAGGAAGCGGTTGAGAGCTTTCTCTTTATCCTCTTGAACGTCACCAATTGGTTCTTACTTATCATCTTGAGCGGGTGAGTCCTTCAAGGATAGTCTCTCCATGTCTTCACCTAATGGTTCAATCTCTACAACATTCTCAACAAACACATTAGATTCTTCAAATTTAACATGCATGGATTCTTCGATGGTAAGTGAAGATCTATTGAATACTCTATAAGCTTTACTAGTTGTAGAATATCCAACAAAGATTGCTTCATAAGCCTTAGCATCAAATTTACCCAAGTTATCTTTAGTGTTCAAAACAAAACACTTGCATCCAAAAACTTTGAAATAAGAAACATTAGGTTTTCTAGAATGATACATTTCAAAAGATGTTTTGGAAGAATTTTTACATAAATAAATACGATTTGATATATAGCATGCGGTGTTTACGGCCTCGGCCCATAAATAATGAGGGAGGTCATACTCACTTATCATTGTCCTAACCATCTCTTGAAGTGTTCTATTTTTTCTTTCTACAACTCCATTTTGTTGTGGAGTTCTAGGACAAGACATTTCATGCTTAATTCCCTTTTCATCACAATAAGTCATGAAGAGTTGGTTAACAAATTCACCACCTCTATCACTCCTTATTTTCAAAATCGGAAAACCTTTTTCTTTTTCAACCCTTTTTCGAAAAATTTTGAAATGAGAAAAAGTTTGATCTTTGTGTTCCAAGAAGAAAACCCAAGTGAAACGGGAAAATCATCAACTAAAACAAATACAAATCTACTACCATTTAAGCTCTTAGTTTTAGTAGGTCCAAAAAGATCCATATGAATTAATTCTAAAGGCCTAGTTGACATGATATCCTTGATTGGTTTGAAGGAAGACTTGGTTTGTTTCCCAAGTTGGTACGCACCACAAATGCGGTCTTTCTCAAACTTTAAGCAAGGTATACCCTTCACTAAATCCTTAGAATTAATCCTAGAAAGATGGTCAAAAGATGCATGCCCTAATCTTCTATGCCAAAGCCAAGAATTTTCATCAAAAGCATTTAAGCATTTAGTAGAACATTCCACATTAAGCATGTCAATAATATAAACATTATCATCACGAAAACGGTAAGAATACAATCATTGGATTAATATCAAAAATCTTGCAAGAAGTATCATCAAAAATAACTTTAAGTCCACGGTCACAAAATTGACTAATACTAAGCAAATTATGTTTTAAACCATCAACAAGTACAACATTTTCTATAATGGGAGATGCACCAATTTGAATGTTACCTATACCGATGATAGTGCCTTTGGAGTCATCCCCGAAGGTGACGGAGCCACCTTCCTCGTACCTTGATAGGGTTGTAAAGTTATTGATGTCCCACGTCATGTGTCTTGAACAACCACTATCAAGGTACCACCGCTCCCTACGTCTTGGAGCCTTGGTGTGTACCTACATCAAATAATTTAGGACTTGATTTTGGTACCCACATTTTCTTGGGTTCTAAAGAGTTAGTCTCATTAACCCAAACAAGATTATTTGACCTATTTACTTGGTCATAACAAAATTTAGCCAAATATCCATTTTTACCACAATATGTGCATCTATATACTCTACCATATTTAAAAGCATAGTGAGTGTGTGATTTGTGAGCATGAGAGTTGTGAGCATGAAAAGATTTAGTATGAGAAGTGTTATGTGTAGTGTGAGCATGAGTAGACTTAACATGTGAATCTTTAGTGTGCTTTTTAGAAAATTTTTCCTCAAGTTTCTTAGTGTTAAAAGCACAATCTTTCAAAACCTTTTCAAAATCAACCATTTTAGTTTTAAAGAAGAAATTTCTTTTCATCAACAATAGGAGATTTTCCTTTACATGAAACCTTGTAAGCATTAAACTCATTTTGAATAGAAATAAGATTAGAAGAAATATCATCCTTTTCTTTAGAAACCATAGCAAGTTGATTTTTGAGAAATGCAACTTCTTTTTGCAATTTATAACATTCAATCTTCTTATTATCATAAGTTTCGGAAAGTTCAACAAAAGCATGAGCTAGAACTTCCTTACTTAATTCATCATCTTCATCATCAAGAGGTTGAGGGGTTACCTTTGGTGTGTTTGCCATGAAACACATATTCGCTACATCCGCCTCTTCCTCGGACTCGCTTTCTGAATCCCAAGTTGCCTTGTATGCTTTCTTTTCTTCCGATTTCTTTGGCTTGAAGGAGGAGGTCATCTTCTTCTTGAACTCCAGGCAATCCGCCATGATGTGTCCGGGCTTTCGGCAATTGTAGCATATGATTTTTCTCTCCTCTTTGCCTTCAAATTTCCTTCGGAAGTTGAGCTTGTTCCTCCGGTACATTCTCTTCACATTGCGAACAAGTAGTGATAGCTCCTCATCTTCTTCTTCATCTTCTTCATCGTCTTCAAGAGTTGATGAAGACTTGAAGGCCAAGGATTTCTTCTTTAGTGGAGCGGCCTCTTCTCTTGCTTTCTTTTCCATCTCATGGGTTTTTAGGTTCCCAATGAGACTAATGAGGTCCATCTCATCCTTGTCGTTCAATTCTTTTAGAGTGGTGGCCTTGATCTCCCATGATGTAGGAAGAGCCCGAATCACTTTCCGCACCTTTTGATCATTGAAAATCTCATCACCTAAAGAAGAAAGACCATTGGTGATTTTAGTAAATCGAGTAATCATACAATCTATAGATTCATCATCAATCATTTTAAAAGACTCATATTGGGACCTCAAGAGATCTATCTTAGTTCTCTTGACTTGTGAATTCCCTTCGTGTGTGATCAATAAGTGTTGCAAATCTCATAGGCGGATTGGCAATGAATTACCCGTGTAAGGTCATCCTCATTCAAGGCGGTTAAGAGGGAATTTTGGGCCTTGGAGTTAGCCTCATATTCTCTAAAGTTGAAGTCGGTCCATGTGCTCTCATCACTATCGGGTGCAACATAGGGTTTGGTCAAAGATTTAGCCACTAAGCTACCTAAGGATTGCAAAAAGATAGTCATCCTAACCTTCCAAATAGGGAAGTTGAGTCCATCAAATTTAGGAGGGGTTTTGATGTTATCGGCCATGTTTACTAGTGATGACAATGGAATGCAAATGTTGATTAGCAAATTTTAAGGATCTCTCTATGGATGTTAAGCCAAAACCTAGAGTCTAAGCTCTGATACCAATTGAAAATCACCTAGAGGGGGGGGGTGAATAGGTGATAATGCTAATCAATGCACAAATTAAAAATTATGGAGTAACAATCTCACAAAGCAAGTGAATATAGCAATGACAGTCAAGAGCAAGTAGTAATAGCAATGAAAGTAGAGCAAGAACAAGGAAAAGTAAACCAAACGCAAACACCAAGATTTGTTATCGAGGTTCGAGCACCCAGCTCTACTTCCCCGCCTTCCCCAGAAGGATTCCAACCACTTCCACTATCACAAAGATGTCACAAATACACCGGAGTACCCAACTCCACAATCTCAAGTACAAGCAATCTCTGAGTAGTCAAAAGACCACAAACTCTCTCTTGCAAAATTCTCTTCCCTTACAAAGGTCCTTAGAGAATTAATGAGTAGGAATGAAGCTCTTGTGTGCAAAGAGAAAAGAAAATGAAATCAGAGAACTCTTGAAAACACTTCAGAAATTGAGAGAGAATTTCAGCACAAAAACCAAGAAACCAAGTCTTTTGAAAGCCTTAAACTTTTGGAAATTTTTGAGAATTTTTCTTGTAATGATTAGTGATCCAATCTCTCCCCAAACACCCCTATTTATAGAAGAGGGCTAGGGTTAGAAGATAAAACATTTTTAAGGCTAATCAGAAAGTATTAAAACCAAAACATGTCACTTAAACACACTTAAGTGAGAAAAGGACAAAAATAAATCTGCTCAGAAAACTAGCCGTTACTGTTCAACGGTTAGTCCGGTCGACCGGCCCGGTCGACCGCCAGTTCAAAGAAAATGACCGTTGCGAGCTACGGTCGACCGGCCCGTCGACCCAAACAAACAGAGAGCTCTGCTCTCAGACCGGTCGACCGGGACGGTCGACCGTCAAAAGATTTCCAAACGTGCACAGATTTGTGCACGTCGGTCGACTGACCCGGTCGACCGACTTCTAGACAAGTCGACTAGTCAGAAGACTTAGTCGACTGGATGAAGTCTGGAAGGGACAGAAAAATAGTTTTAAAAATATTTTAAAAAATCTTTTAATACTCCTAAAAATCACCAAAAATAGTTTTATCATTTTGCATTGATATATAAACATGTGGTACAAAGTTTAGCTCAAATATCAATCAATATGAACTATTTTTGTCTCTTATCATTTTTACCAAAAACCAAAAACTGTATTTTCCAAAACTTGAATTTTGACTAGAAAATACGTTTTGTCCAAAACTTCTTCCAAATACAAAAACATGATATTTAAACATTTGAAGCATAATCCTATATTCATGAAACATATGTACATCAAAGTTTTTGTCATAAATTCCAATGCCAAAATAAGTTTTGATAAAACACAAAACTTAAAACACATGAGTATGTATATCAAACTATTTATGTTAGGAAACAAGATGTGTGCAAAAACGTGTGTGATAGAGCTTCAAACCTATTCACTATTCTTTAACAAAATTTTAAATTAAAAACAAATCTAATAGATTATCTTGAGCAATCTTGAAGTCTTGAGCCATGCGATGCCTTGCTAGAGCCTTCTCTTCTATGTTCCTTCCTTGATGTGCAAAAAGCCTTCTTTGCTTCATGAACCTAGAAATTCTTGCAATAGCTAAGCAATGGCCTCCAAATATGGTACTAACCTGAAACTTATCTAAACAAACTAATTAATACCAACTTATTTATTTTGTTGTCATCAAAACTCTAAACAATTGGAGAGTGTAACCTTTTGGGCTAACATATGTCTTGTATGGCATCCTGCCTGAGGACACCAAAGAAGCGGTGGCCATTCGAAGGAAGGCCCCCAAATTCTACTATAATGCGATTACGCGAACACTGTATCGTCGATCGCATGACGGGATCTTGCTTCGCTGCCTTTCACAAAAGGAGGCACATGAGGTATTGAAAGAAGCCCATGATGGCATGTGCGGAGCCCATCAACCTGGTCCAAAACTTGCACATCGACTCCAAAGGTTGGGATATTACTGGCCCAAGATGATTGCTGACGCCATCACTTGTGCCAAAAGATGTCACACCTGTCAAGTTCATGGCGACTTCATCCATCAAGCCCCAGGGTATCTTCACTCTACGACCTCTACCTGGCCATTTGAGATGTGGGGAATGGATGTAGTTGGTCCTATCAGCCCACCATCTTCAAAAGGACATTGGTTTATCTTAGCCATAACCGATTACTTCTCCAAATGGGCTGAGGCCATTCCTTTGAGGGAGGTAAAGTCATCTGATGTGATCAAATTCGTCTAACATCACGTCATTTACCGTTTTGGGGTGCCTCGGCGAATTGTCCATGATAATGGACCCCAGTTCGTTAGTCAGACTTTCCAGAGGTTCTGCGCTAAGTTCAGAATCCAGAGTGTGTCCTCAACGGCATATTATCCCGCCGCTAATGGTCTCGCAGAAGCTTTCAACAAGACCATCGGCAAGCTTCTCAAGAAATTCGTCTCGAAAAGTCAGCGTGACTGGGACGACAAGCTAGGTGAATGCTTATGGGCCTATCGCACAACTGTGCGAACCCCGACTAAAGCTACACCATTTTCTTTGGTATATGGGTGTGAAGCCGTGCTTCCACTGGAAATCCAAATTCCCTCTCTACGCGTCACCTTGACAGCAGATGACAAATGAGGAGAAGCATCGACAGCGACTCCAAGAGTTGGAAGCCTTAAATGATAAACGTCTGCAGGCCCAATAATAAATCGAGCTCTACCAAGCTCGGATTACCAGAGCCTTTAACAAGAAAGTTAAAGTGCGAACTTTCAGGAAAGGTGACCTTGTCTTAGCCGTCAGAAGACAATGACACATAAGACAAAAGGAAAATTTCAGCCCAAATGGGAAGGACCATTTGTAGTAGAGTCAGTCTACTCAAATGGATCATATCGCCTCATAACCTCAAATGGCGATACACTCATGATGCCGATCAATGGCAGGTTCCTGAAGAAGTACTATCCTTAATAGTACTCCTCCACCGATCAAGTTAAAAGTGCACCTCTGATCAAAACAAGAAGAGCTTCTTCATTAACATCCGACGCCTCCGACGGCTATGGATAGAGGAAAATGTTGGCTTCTAAGCCCAACATAAGTCTTCGACAACTCATCATGCTGAGGAGAATAGCATGGCTAGCCCAACTCAAACGGTAGTTGGTAAAGGCACCTCAAATCCGTTGATAGCTGAGGGTTTGCTAAAAATCCTAAGTGGACTTAGTTCCACTCTCTCCTCCAAAATCCCTTACCAATTCTCATACACAGAATGGTAGGTCTACAAAATTCAATCATTGCTACGTTAACACTATACCTCTGGTAATGAAATTTTCAATACTCCCTATTAAGTACAAACCTTACTTGTCTTAACTCTATATGGAGTAGCAAGCCTTCAAATTTGTCAGGTTAACATTACACCTCTGACACTTCAAACTTCACTTGTCAATTCTCATCAATAGAATGATAAGTCTTCAAAATTGCTTATATCGCAAATCAATCACTGTCAAGTTAAAATTACACCTCTGACATTTCAAATTCTACTTGTCAATTCTCATCAATAGAATGACAGGCCCTCAAATTGCTCGTATCGCAAACCAATTTTTGTCAAGTTAATACCACACCTCTGACAAATTACTGTTAAGTTCAACATTACACTTCTAACAGTAATCAAGTTGCTGCCAAGTTCAATATTAAACCTCTGACAGTCATCTTTCCTCAGACTTCCATATCGAAGCTGAAATGAATGATGCTAAGTTTAATACTACACCTCTAGCGTCCAAGTCATTGCCAAAGTTCAACAATACACTTATGGCCATGACCTTCCCTCGGACTTCCTTGTCAAAATCGAGATGACCAATGCCAAGTTCAAAATCACACCTCTAGCATTACCCTCACTGCTAAGTTAAACACACACCTATGGCAGTGATACTTTCAGTTTTCCCGAATAAAACTGAAAGGCTTTTAAGTCAAGTTAATATTACACCTCTGACTCACATTCTTGTCAAGTTCACATCACACTTCTGACAAGACTACATTCAACCCGTTAAGTTAATATCACACCTCTAACGGTAAAAAACTTTCCTAGATCCCCCGCGAATCTATTCTCACTTGTTATTCTCGTCAACAGAATAACAAGTCTACCTAAAAACATTGTTAGGTTAACATTACACCATTAACAGTGTTTTCATTAGATCCCCAGCTGATCTTAATCAAGTTAATCCCTAACCTCTGATAAAAGCTCATCTTCCCTAGGGGTACAAGTCCCACTTGTCACTTTCCTTTACAGAGTGGCAGGTCCACAAAAATTATCTTATCCCTTGTCAAGTTAATATCACACCTCTGACAGCGTTGTTGAGTTCCTGAAATAGGATCTCTCTCTACAAAATTTGACTCGTTAAGATTATCATCATAATTTTAACAGGTCAAAGACTCTTTACTTCTATTCGTTTGACTTTCAATACAAAAAGGGAGTTCAAGACAATAGAAGAAGACAAAAAAAAATGTGTCGCTTTTATTCATATCCAACATATGAAAGTGATACAAAACGCTCTCTTATTCAATAAGATTGAGTGTTACAGATAAAGGAGTACAAAGAAGTCCCTCTCTATCAAAGGTTGCACTCACTCCTTGAAGCTCCTCACAATTCCGAGTACGAGATGTTTGGAAAGGCGCCAAAGTAGAATTGAACACTGCGGGGACGATCGGAAGCTGGTTGCACCACGATGCATGATGTAAACATCAAAAGAGTCCATTGTTATCCAGGAACAATGGTGTTTCTTGAGGTCGAAAGACAGCAGAATCTTCTGATTCCACCTGACCATCCGAAGTGGGGGTATGATCCTTCATTGATGAACATCTCCACCACCAGAAAGTCATCCAATGAGCATGGAGTTTTCATCGATGTCACTTCTGGGGTAAGTGAAGGGAGAATCCAAGACCATACCCACCACTATATCCACCGCCATACTCACTCTGACCATGCCATGCCAAGAAGCATGACTGGTGCATTGAATCCAAAGAGATCTTGGCGTGTGTCAGGGGCCATGACTTCTTCTCCAGTGGTCGACCATCGAACAAGTTCGCTGGCCGATATATTCTCCCAAGGGCCCAACGAATATGAAAAAGGATGATTAAGCCTACCTGCAAGAAGCAAACAAAAATTAGCAGATCTGAAGCTTAGTGTACTTCAACAGAAAAACTAAGTGACAGACGCAGTTATTGCTGAAAGCTTCAGACGCAGGGATGACCCGCGCAATGAACCAAACCTCTGCGGCGGCAGAAACAGATGCGATCAAAGCTGTGAAATACACAGAATTCGAACGCAGTCTAGTTTTACACCCGCGTCTAAAATATGAGACGCGAAGAGAGTCAGACGCGAAAATTGCCATCTCCCTATTTGGTAAACAGGGGTTGCTAAATTCAGGCCTGAAACCTTCGATCTGAGTTGAAGTTTTTCTAAGTCTACAGCCTCAGATGCGAGCTCTGTATGGAAAGCTCGCAGTCCAGGTACGAAAGTCCATTATGCTCGCATCCAGAGAATTTCAGGTCAAAGTTTTCCTCAACGGCCTAACTCAAAAAAATGGGCGCGCCAGCCAGACTTCAGGAGAAGGTCAAGAAGGTGAATCTCCTTAAGAGATAGCGAAGCAGAATCCAGTAATGGGCTTAAGGTTTCATGGCAAACCGTAAAGTCATACCTGCAGCAACACCCGTTAAGGGTTGAACTTTCCGCATCATGGCGCGGACGTAAAAGGTGCTCAAAGCGACGCTCTTTGGTCTTGAAATCACTTGACAGTGATAATCTTCTGGAGAGATTACGCAGAAGTATGAAAGCTTTGGGTCATCATCGTCCATGGAGGCAAGCCCCAGATAAAGTCCTTGAAGGGAGAAGGTGGAATCCCTCAGAGCATTCAAAGGAAAGCAGTCTAAGTAATTGACTGCTAAAAGAAGAGGGTGAGGCCTATTTATAAGGAAACCATAATGCCTATAATTAATGGCTCGCTAATCAGAACCGTCGGCTTTAATGACCGCACGAGTGTCAAAACTCAATGGAGGGCTGACGCGTGGATCGTCGCTTCGGGAAGCAACGGAAACGCGGGCCTCCAACCGCCAGCGCCGGTTTGGCATGAAAAGGCGTTAATGCTTAAACCCAATGAAGGGCTGACGCGTGGACTGCCGCTTCGGGAAACATCGGATGGTGCGAGTTCCCAATCGTCAACGTCGATTTGACATTTAAAGATCCAACAAAATCTTTATGACAAGCTGCATGTAACGCCTGGGAAGTTGCACCAAACGCAGGCCTAAGAGCCGCATCCAGAAACTTGCATCCCTATATGAATTCGAAAACGGCGCCCTTCTTCATGCCAATTAAGAGGATCATGACCGCGTCTCTCGAAACAGTTTAAAACTGCGTCCCCTCGATAAAAGGGATCCATTCTGGGATCGCACTTTGAAGCTACAAAAGCTGCGTCCTAAGACATACTTCTACAACAGAGAAGACCTATGTCACTTACAGGTATCACAGGTATCCTGAAAATTGCGTACACTGCAAGATGACAATGGTATTCCTATCGTGAACTCAATATAATTTGAGTTTGCACTAAGTCGAGAATCTGGAGACGTGCCCCCACTAAGACAACGTCGCGTCCTCATCTCTATGCGTCAGCTTGGGAGGAGCATGAAACTGCGTCCTCACTTCATCTTGAAATTCTGCATCTGGATAGAAGTGAGGGCTGCGTCCCAAGAGCCGCATCCTTCCTTCCAAAGCCGCGTTTTGGCCAACTCAGTTCAGCCTGAGTTCATTCAGAGTCAGTCAAGGATCACAACCAAAGACTGCAGCTAAAAAAAAAATAGATTCATCTACAGTGGAGCAATGAAGATGGAGCAAAATCTCAAAGACTTTTATTATTTAGGCCAAAAATGATAAAAGTAATACAAACACTCTATGAATAGAGTGCTCTCTTCTTTACAAAACAAAAAAAAAAGGAGAGAGAAGGAAGAGAAGGCTAATAATCTTGATTAGCCAAAGAACGGATTTGCTCTCGGAGGCGATGTATCTCATGCTGACGCACTTTCTCAGCCTCCATGAGGGCTTGGACCCGCAACTCCTCCTCAATTAAGAATTTCTTCGCAGCCAGCTGCGCTTGTAGGGATTCTAATCTGGAGGAGTGAGTGGAGAGGTTTTCTTCAACCCGTGTCCTAGCAGCTTCCAGCTTCTTCCTGGCAGTGGCAAACTTCTGCTCGTTGATTGCAATCAAGGCCTCTGCCTTGGCTATGGTGGCCCGAGCGCTGATAATAATCTGCTCTGCGCTCTGCATGACGAGTTCAGATTCCCTTGAATCGCCAATCAGCCTTTGATGGTTAGCTTGGAAATGTTGGAGATGGTGGGTCTCTTCAGCTATTTGTTCCTCCATCTCCTTCCGTTCTTGTTCTTGAGCAGCCAAAAGCCTATTCAGGGTTGCCCGGGCTTCGTGTACTGAACCAGCGTCTTCCAGAGACTTAAGCTCTTTCAGATCACTCCCCAACTGCTCCACCAGTATCAGGCATGCCCTAGCCTGCGAAGGACCTCCGGTATGACCAATGTTCTCGATCAGATTTTCAAGAAGCACTCGGGTAAATTCAAAAGAACTGCCCCCATAAAGGATGAGGTCGATGCATGATCGCATGAAAGCAAAGAACTGCTGTACCATTTGACGTGTCAGTTCTTCCATGATATCACCAGCTGGAGAGAATTCTGCTGATGTGCTCTCAGATCCCCTTTCTATCACAAGGCGAGGCCTGGGAATCAATTCGTCCCGTGCAGGGGTAGGGTCAACGACAGATGCGGTAGAAGATGAGATGGTCGCCGGCACTTTTGGCGCAGCTACTGTCGTAGCAGCCTCCATGGCGACTGAAGTAGCAGCAAACCTGACCTCTTCGGAGCCCTCGGTCGAGGCTTGAATTGTACTGCCATCTGGGTCGACGCTGGCCGCAAGATCCTCTGCCTGAGCTCCCTCAGCGCTCTCTGCAAATCATCAAAACGTTAACCATGACGGTAAAAGGAAAATATTCACAGCCTCAATATTTTCTTACCAAGCTGAGGATTCAAAGACGGCGAATTCCTGGGTGAATCGTGGAGGGTTGAGGTCTCCCCAACCTCAATAATTGCCCCCTCTTGAGGCATCTCAGTAACAAGAGCCTCAACGCCCTCCTGCTGGGCCAGCTCTTGTATCATTTCCTCGATATGGGAGGAAGTCGCAGCCTCGCTGTCCGCGGCTAGCCCTACAGCATAAAGTTAAAGTGAAAAACGTCAGAACCTTTTCCCTAATTAAAAGGGAAACCGGGTCAAAAAGACAACAAGAGTACCTTCAGCAGGAGCAATTGTCGCTATTGGCGACACCGTCACGGGGTCACGCCCTTGTATCTCTTCCTCCGTAATATGTGAGAATTTACTCGGATCTGGAAGAGAGGGTTCATCGCCAAAATCGACTTCATCGCCTGAATAATACTCATCCTCCTCGGACGATGAAGACGACAGCGCAACACAAGAGGCCTCGGCAGTCGAGACCTTACCACCAATTACTCTGATAGTAGGGCTGGGGTCAACTGCCCGCGAGCTAGGCATCAATACAGCAGGAGACTTAGGTAGTGGTGCCTCATCTCTCCTCTCTTGAGCTGAAGAAGACCCTGGCTGAGTTGAGACCCCTGGAATCTCAACGTCATCCCTTCCCACTAGGTCAGCCTCAAGTTGCTCAGCCTCATCGGTTGCAGTGGGATCATCAGCAAGCTCCCCTTCTTCTAAAATCGCGGGACCTCTGCTGTGCAGTCCACGAGGGCGAACGAGGGGGGTTTCGTCTTCCTCCTCCTCTTCCTCCTCTGCTCCTCAACACCGGGAGGAACGACCTCAGGCATTGAAGTTTCAGCCCCTGAGTCTTTCCTGGCCTTCTTCGGGGCAGGCTCAACCTGGAGAGTAGCGTCATGAGGACGTTTAGGCACCGCTTGTCGACGCCTTCTAGCAGGCTGCTCCCTAGGTGCTGCTGCTATCGATTCTACCCGCGTCTCTCCTCTGGCTTCCCTCTTAGCCGCCTGGTATTCATCGATACCCCGCATGCGCTTGTTGGATGCCAATTTCTCCTCATAGGACGCGTTAATGCTCTTGATGCATGAACGCTCCATTGAGTAGCCAGGTATCTTGTTAGCCTGGAAGTACCAACTGCAGAAACCAAGGCTTGCATAACAGTTTGGCATCTTGTGAGGCAAGCTATAGAGAGCTTTTGTCCCCTCGGCCACGCTGTAATACCAGGCCCGAGCACCTTCAAACAAATTTCCACTGAAGGCGAGCTGGGCGTTAGGGTTGCCAACATATAGCCGGTCATAGCCGAACTGTCGGACAAAACGATTCGGCATATAAGGCTCGATCGTGCACGAGTTCCCTTGCCGAAAGAGCAGGTACCCGGGCCGGATATTGATAAGCCACCAGAAGACTCCCGATGGCAGCCTCGTGAAGTCGTCCGGACCCACAATGTCGGCGAACTTATCCCCATAAGCAGCATCTGTAATCTCGGGGAAGCAACGGTTGAGATGGTAATTTGAAACGTTCAGAATACATTTCCGAACGTAGAACATATAGTTGCTGGACCAGCTCGAGTTCTCCAGCCGCTGCACAAAAGGGACAAACCCCTCGGATCGGGACACTGGCGTCATCAGTGAGGGGCAGTGCATAACGTACCAAGCCATTAGGTACGTGTAGGGAAGCTCGACCCGGGGGTTAGGGGTCTTTACTCTCGGCCTCCCCTCCGAGTCAACCTCCGGTTTACCGTGGGAGTCAACGATGGCCTCCACTCTGCACAGGCTCTGAGTCAGGGCCCGCAACCCACTTTGAATTCCGACCACCATTGCCGGAAGGAGAGCGATGGACCTGCCATAGGCCAACAGCACCGCCGGATACACCACGTCGGCGACAATCACTTCGTGCGGCAGTGTCGGCACTACACAGCGCTTCAACCACAGCATGAGAAATCCTGCCAGTAGCGCCCGGTTAGAAATGGGGATCTGGGCCTGGTGATGGAAACTTTCAAAAACCGTGTCAGGTTTGAAAGTATCTTCATTCGACTCTGTGGTGTAAGAACTCACAGAGGCGTTAATCCTCTCGACGATTTCCTCCTCGGAGCTGGGAGCTAGAATGGTCACTGAGTGATCTTTCTCAGTTATACCATTGAACATGTAGCTCGCCCAAGACATCTGCTTAACTTCCTAGTTCTCCAGGAGGGTATTTGGCCGCAGATGTGGAAGTGGCACAACACTTCCCAGTAGGTCTCATATACCCGAGGGCACTCTTTCTTCAAGAGATGAAGCTCCTCGGAAGTGGGGACGTATTCCTCATAAGGGGCATCTCCCATAACCAGCCCCGAAACTTCATACAGCCGTGCAGGGCGAGCCCCATTTCTCCGACCGGGGTGAAGAATGTCCCCGTCAAAAGGTTGTAATGCTCCAGAATCCCATAAAAATTGTAGGAACTCTGCGGGATGCCATATTGCACAGCCCTGACTACCTGGTACAGTCCCACCTAGTCTAACAGACCTCCGAGTTCGGCGAGGACAAAGCCCACCATCTTGCCCCACCAAGACTTGTCGGAGGAATGAACCCACCCAAGTGGGCGGAAGTCAACATGAAAGTCACCCCCCACCTTCATGAATTCATTGATGAAGGTAGTGCTGAGCTGAGGAGTTTCCCCTACTGGATACTCAGACCTGAGTAATCCAGGAAACAAGCCAAAGACTTCCTTTCCGTGTCCGCCAGGGTGTACCTTCCTGGCGCCCAATATGCCGAGCGAGACACCGGGGACAGATCAGGCAAGCTCCCATTCCATCGCCCGAGGGACAGACATGTGCTGGAGATAGGATAAAGGATACATTCTTTCCATATTGGGAAGAAAGAATTTCCTCTCCCCTATCTGGCGAAGCCACTTGTAATCACCGTCATGCAAGATGTCATCATCCTCGCCGATGTTGTCCCTAAAGAAGACGAGCTTCTTTAACGGAATACGTGAATCCGTCTCAAAATCCGCGTCGGTCATGATTTCCTGGAAGGTCCTCTTGTCGACCTTGGAGATCTTCTCCCTTCGCCCCTTCGACTTGTCAATAGTCACAGGAGCAGTCTTCTGCAATACGAAGGTTAGATTACGGTCAGCACCGCCTACGTGCCCGAAGTGACACTTCTTGGAGAGAGGGTCGGAGGAATATCGCACTGCAAAGGAGGATAATACTTGATCAGAAAAGAAATTGATTAAGTGTTTACAACTCAAACGCAGAAATGAACCCAGACGCGGAGATCATCAAAATCTGCGTCCAAATCCAAAGATCGCGAGGCTAGCATGGAACCTGCGTGTTTGAAAGTCCAAGACTTATGAAAAATTCTAAGTATTGGACTCAGACGCAAGATTCATGAGGACCAGCATCTGATTTCACAAGAGACAAGAGTCATAAGAAATCTGTGTCTGAATCTTTCACACTTAGAAATATTCTAAGTGTTGAATCTAAAACGTAAGGTTCATTCGGGCCCTGTGTTCAACAAGCAGACGCAGATTCGAACAGCAGAGGTCATTAAACCTGCGTCCTACTTATCGACTCAAGAACCGCGCCTGATGATCAAACACGGGCATGAGCCCATGTTGGCGGTTCATATTCAAAAGGGGATTTAAGAGTTAAAAGAACTCTTAAAAACCCCTCTAATGGCGGAAATCAAGTCCGATCGCTTTTTATACCTGAAAGAGGGGTTTCCTGCATGGAGGAACCGCCCCTCTGAGTCTCAGGGACGACCGCCTTTGAAGACGAAGCAGTGTGCTTGGCCTTTGGTGCCATTGCGATCAAGGATCCGATGTTAGATGAAGGAAAAGAGAACAAAGGAAGCTCCTTTCTCAAACCCTAACAGATGCACACGAAGACGAAGGAGAGTCTAATGATGACTCTTGAAGGACTGTTGCCTTTTATAGGCACGGTGATTCGCAAAGATACGCGGCGCTTGGCTCGACGCCTAATCACCGCCTGACGCGTGGACAGCGCTTTAAATGCAGCGCGAAGTTCGCACGCCAAAAAGAAGATGTCCCTTCAATTCTACAGGACACGTGGCAACATACTCATGGCACGGATTCGCATCCAACAGTCGCGTCTTCATCCAAAGAGACGCGTCCCTCCGATGGACGCACCTTCTCAACTAAGTCAGAGTTGCATCCGAAAAGCCGCGTCTTTATTCCAAGAGACGCGTCCCTCCGAAGGTCACATCTGTTCGACCGGCCAAAGCCGCGTCTACCTCATGGAATAACAGTCGCGTTTTCATCCCAAGGGATGCACCCCTATAGAAGGCGCGTCTTTAAAGCAGTATTACCCCTGCGTCCACAGAACTGGCGTTCAGTCCTTACTTCTGCAATTCAGTTCAACAGTACACTGGCACAAGCAGACGACTGTCCACCCCTGGTTTAAAGTACACCAACGACAAAACTCAAAGCATCGGGGAGGTTTAGACTGTGTATCTAGACACTCCACGCGATCAGTTTTGGCGGCTTCAAAGAGTTCTACAGTACACTCAAGAAGGCCATACTCCAAACAAGATCAAGCCCAGAGCATTGTCAGTCCAATCCAAAGAGTGGATTCAGCTAGAGTCCAAAATATTTCGAAATCCGTCCCAGCTAACTGCGGAATATCAAAAACTTTGGAGGGGGTTTTGTATGCTGTCTAAAGTTCACTAAAAGACAAGGCACCAAAAAGTAGAGTCCCAAGCTCCAGACACAGGGCGTCTCAGCCACACTGCAGCACCAAGGCGCGTGGGTCGAAACCCGCGTCTCAGCCGCACTGCAGCACCAAGGCGCGTGGGTCGAAACCCGCGTCTCAGCCGCACTGCAGCACCAAGGGCGTGGGTTGAAACCCGCGTCTCAGTTGTAACTGTCCTGGTTAGGGGGTCAATCACGGCCCACATAACGGGAAAAGTTAACCCCCATTATGAAGTATTTTTAGGGGACACGTTCACCCTGAAACCTTTATAAATAGCCCGTTGCTATGGAGAAGGGGTCGGAATTTTGGAAGAGATCAGAGAATCCTGAGAAGAAGAACTTAACCTGAGAGCTTCTACAGAGAAGGAAAGAGAGCCCAACTCTTCAACTGACTTGCTGCGTACAGGTTAGTCTTTGCCTACAATCTCTTTGAGGTTTCGGTCGACAGAGCTGTGTTACTCCGTCTACCATCCGAAGAGAAGATCCCCAGAAGTTCTCGACGTTCACCCGGTCAACGGAAAACAAGATTCACTTTCTACCACTACTTAAAGAATCCAGCACTAAACAAAGGGGAGATTCAAGACTCAACATCTTCCCTCCCTTGTAGTCAGAGCATTAGTCCGTTGTAATCTTTCATTTGATTCAAGGAAATTTTACACAGAGTATACATGACAATGGTATACATGACAAGCAAAAGAAAGCAAGAAATATAAAAAAATAAGAAAAAGAAAAAATAAAGTAAATAACAAAAGAGACATGAAAAGAACGAAAGCACCTTGTGTTGATCTGTCACCTCGAATTACAATGGTTTCCCCTTCTCATAAATCTTGAATTAGAAGTAGAAGTAGAATCTAAAAATTACAAAAGAAATTTGAAAGAGAAACTAAAGAAAACTCCTAAATACTTGTGATGTGGAGATGAGAGATTATCAGAGACTTCAGCGCTTTAAATAGACCTCAAAGCTAATCATATTAGGATACAAATTAGAATGTTTCCTAATTCAATAGGAAATTCAGTCCTGCAGTAAGTCGGCGTGTTGTTTGCTAAATATGACTCATCAGACGACTGAGAGTGATAAACATAAGAATTGTTGTCTTTCAAGTCTTCTTTCTGTAGCAATCTTGAATTATCAGATTTGAATATCTGTAACAAAAGTTATGATCTAAATACTAAAAAGTGTACAGTCTGAATTGATTTTGAAATCCATTTAATTTAAATTATCCTCCTTATTCCTTGTAGAATTAGTTTTGTCCTATTCACCTTCTAGGACTTTATCTTTTGAATTTGAACTTGAATAGGAGATGAAGATTAATCCTTTCCTCCTTTGGATTCAATTTAATTTAAAATCCAACTTTAGATAGGATTAGGAATAAAATATAGATTCTTGTATCTTTATCCTCTAATTTAAATAACTACACACTATAGTCAAAAAGAGGGTTAATAGCATTAATTAATAAAGGAATGATCAAGGATATATGTGTAAAAGTGATGATAAAAATACAATTTTAGAGTACAATCAATTATCATAAATGCATTTTCTAAAGTCATGCGCAAAAGTTTGTGTAGTAAACACATTAGATAAGTGTTTCAATGCATTTTGATATATATAAACACAAATGATGACGAGTATTTGGGAATACCCCTTTGATGGCATTGGCAGTAGGAGTCACTTGATCCGTGAAGATTGTCTTCTTTCCTCTGAATGCATTCAAGAATGTCTCATAAAACCGTACAAATGATCTTGTAGTCTCATCCGTTAGTAAGGCATAACCAAATAGCACGGTCTGACCATGATTGTTCACTTCAACAATTGGTGTAAATGGCATGTCATATCCATTTGTTTTGAATGTTGTGTTAAAACACACAACATGCCCAATATGTCATAATCTACTCTTTACTTGGCATATGTTAGAACAATATGGGAAATACGGACTAGAAAGAAGTAGACTTTCTTTTAATATTTATAAATTGTAATACAAGATCGAAGTGTTCTCGAATTGCTGAGTGACTTCGAGAAGGCGACTACGAGGTTGAAGTGTTTCCGAGTAGTAGAGTTGTTGTGTGTCCTTAAATACTGTACTTGAAGCAATATTTGTCTTACTCTGATGCAAGGATCTCAAATTCAAATTGTCCGCAGGAACAACAGTTGAAAAACTCTTGTGTGCGCCAATCAGTTTCTTCGGTGATCTCCTTGATCTGAACAGACAAGTGACTTCCTCGATCTAATACAGGACATGACTCTCCTTTCAACTGAACACTCTCTTATTAATTAGGTGATTTTCTTCTTGTTTTTGTCATCTCACTTCTTTGAACATTCATAATATAAACAACTAATTAAACCATTACCAATTTTTTAGCTTTGAAATTCTTTATACATTAAACAACTAGTCTGCAATCCATAATATTATTTGGTTAAAGTTTATAATTCATTAATCTTATAAGAGAATAACAGTAAGTGATGTATACTTCATAATTTTGCAATCCATAATATTATTTAGTTAAAGATTATAATTCATTAATCCTATTGCCTTGAAAATATAAGAGAACAAATAGTAAGTGATATATGGTTCCTTAATAGTTATTTTTGAAATTTAAATTTCATTTTATAGTAATTTATTCCTATGCCATTTATATTGTACACATGTTACAAATTATTTTTTTATCTTAAAAAGAAAGAAACATAATTAATAAATTTGCTAACATAATTGAGAGACAAATATGAAAAATTAATTGGTTTCCAAAATATTTAAGAGTAAAGTTGATTAGCTTCTAAATACAAAAAAAGAGTTTATAATTCATTAATCTGAAGGTTGTATACAAATCTATTAGATGAAACCCCAATTTCAAAAACTTTGTTGCCCAACCTGGCCTTGTCAGATGGCTGGAATGCATCCCCAACAAGGGTGGCAATGGAGCCTACTAACTCAATAACCCAATCTGAATTTGACACAAATTTTTATGTTTGGATTGTCATGGATACTACAAATAGATACAGTTCCTCAATGGATCAGGCAGGATTCAAACCCGATAAACTTGAATTTATATTTAAGCAGTTATTTTACTTAATTCAATCTAAATATCTGGATATATGTTTAGTATGACTAATAATTTTTAAGAAAATATAAACAAAATAATATATTTGAGCAAAAACTTTAGTGAAAATTGCCATACTTGAAAAGACATGTTGTACCTGAAATCCCGAATTAAAATCCCATAAATTATTGAGTTTGGAAAGGATTGTCAAGTGGATTCTAGCTTGTTTAGTGGGTTTGGATTTATACCTGGATACTACGAATTTAATGGATCCATATGGCGCCGAATCCGACCTGTTGCCAGTAGAAAAGTAGAAAAAGAAGAAGAGACGACACTGAGGAGAAAGTTCGAGTGCGGTTATTGTCACCCACAAAACTGATAAGGGCACCGACCAAAAACTACGAAAATGTCATTAAGTTTTTTGACTAGATTTAATCTCAGGAGAAAAGTCCAAAATGCCCCAACTTCTTTCTCCTCCTCCTCTTTTCTCCTGCCGACTATCCCCCTCTCCCCGCCGCCTCTCCCTTCTTCCCCACCCTTCTCTTCCTCCCCTCTCAGCCTCCCCCCCGGACCTCCCCCATTCCCCTTTCCCTCACCTTGTCCGGCCTTCGCTGACCGAACAATTGTAGCTCCATTCGGTTGACGAAGACTGAACAATTACAGTCATGTTCGACTGCCGATCAGGATTGTCGAACACGACTGTAACTATTCAGCCTTCGCCGGCCGAACAACGCGACAAGGGGAATGAAGAAGGTCGAGGGTAGGGGCATGGGAGGGGGAGAGGGAGGGGGAGAGCTCCTCCCTCCATCCCTACCCTCCTCCTAGGCGGGGGAGGAGGGGGAGGATGGCGAAGGAGGGGGAGAGGCGAGAAAAGAGAAGGAGGGCAGTGGGTGGGCGGGGAGGGGCTTGTCGGCGGAGGCTGAAAGAAGGAGGTGGAGGCGGAGGGCTGCCGGTGGCGGGGGCTGGAAGGAGAAAGAAAAAGAACAAGGAGAAAGGGGAAGGGTTTATTTCATCATTATTGAAAGTTAATGGGTGTCTTTGTCAAACTGGTCGGCGCCTTAAACTGATGGGTGCCCCGGGGTGGCAATAACCGGACTAAAATAGTTCGCGATCCTCCCAATCCTAACAGAAGAAAACCAGCAAGAACGGAGCCATCGTTCCTCACTCAAATATCGAACAATCGAACCCTAACCCTAATTATCCAGCGAAGAGGAAGAAGAAGCCATGGACGATTCAGGGGAGCTTCTTCAGTGCATCGGGAAGCTAGAGATCGCGATGCCCAAACCAGTGGGTTTCTTGTGCGGGACCCTCCCAGTTCCCACTGATTCCACCTTCCCTCTCTTCCAGCAGTCCGCTCTCGTCCCTCTCCTCCGCCTCACACGTACTCACTAATCTCTAGCGCTTTTTTTTTTTTTTTGAAATTTGGGTTCATAAATTGTTAACTCACTGATTGTTTCAGAATTGGAGCTCCCCAGTATCAGATGCTCCCCACTGAGACCGATCTCAACACACCCCCCCTTCTCTCTAATTGTCCTGAGAAAGTCTTCCCGGCTGCCGCTAAGACCAGCGAAGGTATTTCACATGTCCTCCTGTCTCTGTTTTTATTTACCCCTAGATAAATTTAGTATAATTTATGAGAATACATTGTTACACTGAGCACGGCTAGTGATTGTACATTGTCTTGTTTTGAAAAAAAACGAACTATAGGAAAAGGGAACAGGTGTTGATTCTGCACCATACTACTCGAGGCCTTGTAAATTTCGATATGTTATTGTATAAGCTATTTCTAATTCATACTATCCATAAGAATGAAGATATACAAAGTTGTACAAACTATCATAGCATTAAGCTTACCAACATTTGGGAGATTGTAAGTGAATATGACTAGGAAAGGGAACATTTGGGGACTGGGATGTTTTATCCCAGAGGATGTCCGTAATGGAAGCTACGTACCTCCTAAGATTATTAACATAAAGATATGGAGAGAAACAAGGAGATTTATGTACAATCGTCATTGATACAAAGTAGAGACTATGTGGTAGGTTATAGAAAGGAAACAAGTGTCAAAGAGGATGTTCATGTAATTAAGGATATTTATGATCAAGCAGCAAGTAGTGTTGGTTTTCATCACCTTTAGGGGTACATTAAAGTTCTCGTCAAGCCTCCATCTCTTTGCTTTAGTTGGATGAACTCACTAGGCATATGTAAGAAAAAGTCTTCATGGTGCATGAAGTTTGTTGATGATTTTATATTATTTGATAGATTAGAAGAGATAATTTCTAAAGTTGGAAGGTGGAAAGAAGTTTTAGAATGAAAAGGATTTAGAATCAGTAGGATGAAATGAATATATGAATGTAACTTTAGCAAATTTGTTTGGATGACCGAGAAGCGAGCATTTTTGCTGCTTAGAAATCATTTATTATGATTGTGTTATTAGGATGGATTTTGTTCATGGAATTGAGACATAATGGTTAAAGTGAAGCGGTTATGAAGTATATGTGACCATAGGATACCTATTAAGTTAGAAGGAAAATTTAACTAGATGGTCATACGTGACCGGCTACGCTATATGGTTTGAATCACGGTTCAAAGACTCGGCCGAGTCGGAGACGAGTTAGCCGAGTCGTATCCGTCTCAGCCCACTCCGAGACGAATCCGAGTCACGAGTCGGTCGACTCAACTCAGAGGAGGCCGACTCAGCCGAGAATCGGAGTTGACTCGGTCGACTCGGCATTATGATAATGATTTTGTGCCTCATCGCAATTCAATATGAAAATAACTACATTAGCATGTATTTATGAATGTAGTTTGTGTAATTTACTATATTGTGCATGTATTTTAATATGTTTATACCGACGACGCGTGTATTTATACTTTCGCTTTATGTTTAGTGTGCTAAGTGATATATTTTGAACATGTGATACATGAATGTGGATGTCTACATTTTTTTAAGATTTGTCGTGATTTTTTCAGAATTTTTTGAGCTTTCTATGTAGTGTTTTGCGCGTATCGCCCGATACCGATCCGAGTCGCCGAGACCGATCCGTCTCAGTGCCGGCCGAGTCGACGGCTGAGACCGTGACTGTGAACCATGGTTTGAATGTTGGTAAGAACAACATATTCAAATAGAATGAGTGTACTCAAAATAAGAATGTTTGAGATGAATGGGTGATACTAAAAGGTAGGGTAAGAAGTGAGAGCATCTGTAGGAAGTTAGAGGTAGCTTTAGTTGAGAATAACACAAGGGATACTCCTTCGGGATGGCTTGGACATGTGAAACAAAGACCAATGAGTACACTAGCTTAGAGAAGTGCTAGGATGGCACTTATTTTATACATAAAGGCACTTAAGAATATTCAGTGATATGAATGAATCTACTCGTTATGATAGCATTTGAGAGTTTCCAATCACTTTCTCCACCTGTGAGTTCATATATTATATACGTATTCTTTAAGCAGCACAATGTGCAACATTTTTTGGCTGCGTTTTCAACTTGTGTTCCTTGTCGTTCTTTTAGTGGTATTAGCTGAAAACCTGTCATTCAACCTTTGTATGTTACCTTTTGAGTTTACCTAGCTTCGTACAAATACATTGTACTTTCCTACAATCTTTCTAGTCTGTAAGGTCCTTTCTCATTCTCTTGGTCAATATTATTTATCTTAAATGTATCTTGACCAGATATCATTATTCCTTTTAATTGCTTTAGTTATCCGCCACCATATCTTACACTGTGAGGAATCAACCCTATTTCGGTGGTACACTGTGTTTGAATGCAAAGAACATCGCTTCCATGTTTCAAGTGTATACTCAATCACACTCAATAACTGATGATATCTTATTATTGTCCACTTCTCATGATGCATAATGCGTACCACTCAATCAAGCTGTGAACTTTAATGGATGTCATTAACTACTTTTAACTTCCGACTTAAAGGGCCTACCCTTAAATATGCCTTAAGATTTTCAGTAGTAGATAAATTCTAGAGCAGCCCGAAGTATATGATATATCAAATGAATTTTGGTCCAGGACAAGTATGAAATATTGGAGATTGTTATTTCAATTTTCCAAGTCAATATTGTCTATATATAAAGACAACTTGAATCCTCTTGTTCTTCTGTGTTTCTCCGACTCATAACCTATGGGTTGTATCCCGTCTTACCTTTTCATTTCTTATTTTTCTTTGAACACCCTCCGCATCTCACCGTTAACAGCAAAAATAGGAGGTTGTATCTTCTAAATATTATGTTTCTAGTACCGGTCTCATAAGGCTGTGTAATGTTATTTAAAGTTTTTATGGATAAGCCCGTCATACCCTACATTTTACACGTAATTTCTTCATGGCATTATTTTCTGTTTTCCCCACACATTAGGCTCTTTTTGTTCAATGGTATTACCTCATTAAGTTTCATAGGTATTGCAGTGGGTAATTCTTGGAGAATTTGTCCACACACTAAAATTGGGGAGATTGATAAATGAATCTAAGATTAAACCAACGCAAACACAAATATTTACGTGGAGACCCTAAAGGGAAAAACCACGGAGAGGGAGAGAGAGGATTCTAATATAATTCAGAGAAAATTACTATGGTGATCGCCATATCTTATGCGCTAGAGTTTCTGGGTTTTGTTCATCCTCCTACTTCTCGTTGGAAAGGGTGTACTTATTATAAATGTGGGTGTTTTTAGATAAGATTACAGAGTTCGGTTGAATTTGAATATCTATCTTATCTCGATTGCTTATCTTAGAGGTGGTTGGAGCTGAACATCCTGATTTGAATTAGCAGGGCACACGTTCGTCTTTATCCAGGAATTTTCGTCCAGTTGAAGATATGATCAATCCACTCCGAAACTGTAACCGTTAGTTTCAAATGTAGATTTGGCTTGGAGATAGGGATACTTGCAACCGATCCTATCTTTAATCTTCCAACTGCTTGAACTGCTCAGAACTTGAATGGGATTGTGACTCTCCTTCAAAGGTTCTGGAGAGGGCTATGTGTCCCGCATCCGCTCAGAGATTAGATGGACACGTGTCGTGATATCAAGGGGTTAGAAACAGAACATTACAGATGCCCCATCTGCTTCCCTCTTTGGCATGAGATCGAGAACTCGCCCCCGGGGTTATGTGCTCCCGGGAACTTCGAGAGAAAAGGAGGGGAGCAGACTTCTTGAGTTTGGACTCGGGCTGCCTGTGTCACTTCGATTTTGTCTTTTTGTGGCGTGCCTCTATAGGCTGGCAAAGCTTTAAATGCGTGTCTCATCAACTGTCGCGCCGGTCCAGTAACAGTTGCTTTTGAAGGGGCGTGACGCTCGAGATTGGTGCGGCGAATCAAGCGCGACGGTTCAGATCTGGTCCTTGAGGTTGGTGCTGTGAATCGAGTGCGACAGTTCAGATCTGAACTGTCACGACATATGTAGGCTTCTGATTGAGTAGTCACTCGAGATTTGAGGTTTGAAAGCATCTCTAGTCTTCTTAATGATTGAAATTTTGAACAGTGGATGTTTGGGCTTCCTTCCCATCCATAAATATGGCGGAACTTTGAGGGGAGATTAGTGTTGCTTCTTGAAAACTCCTTGCTTTCAAGATTTTGGCTTGTTAGGCCCGTTATGTCTTCTTTCTTCTTCGTCTGGTGGAGGAAGGAGCGGGAGAGGATGGAAACGGTTGCTGCGCTCTTGATGTTCAGGAGTTCAATTGTCGAGGAACGCCCGTTTTCGTGATGGGCCCATCAAGGAACCTTGATTTTCACGATGAGAATCGACTGTCAGGAAGGATAGATAAGGTTCTTGCTTCTGCCTATCGGTCTGTCTGGCCTTTGATTAGATCTGGCCGGGCTGGAGTTGGGGCTCAGTGCCTCTATTTCCTTACAACGTGAAGGAGGGGATCACAGGGCATTCTTGATGATGGTTTCGATTTCTGAATCTGGCCATCTGCACTCCTGTTGAATGCCATTGCTTTGCCTGCCACTGCTCCGGGTTCATCTTCAGGGTCACGAGCTTGGCGTTGGTATCATCATTGTCTTGCAGGCTTCAGTCTGCAAGTGCTGGCGTTTTCCTGAGAGTTCTCGATGTCATTGCCCTCTCAGAAATGGTGAATTGTTTATTTATGAGTCATCTCCTGAATGCTGTCGTGGATGCTGTGATTGAAAGTATATCTGTTTTTTTCGTTCAAGAAAGACACGAACATGTAATAGATCTTGTATTATTCTTGTTAAATGTAACCAAGCTTGTATTTGAATAGATATAATCGACAAACTTTATAATAAAACAGTGAAAAATGAAAGTATTATTTGGATCTTGCCTGGATTGCCTTGTGACTTGTTTGTTTGGAATGGTTAGGCGTGTGTTCTTGAGTAGTGTATGTCCCATAGCGGTGCCTACAAATTTTACCTCCGAGTGGGAGATATCTTGACTGCGGCAGCCTCTATCTTTCAGGAGACTTTTCGAGGGGTAGCTGTCAGGGTAGGACCCATTTAGGCTGTTGACACTCGGGGAAGTTACAGAACATCAAAAATAAGAGAACTTACATAATCCTTTCAGTGGATATTACATGATTTTACACATAATATAGTTTTAAATGAAAAGAGTTTCATTGCTTCTTGAGAATCTTCCCATCCTGGTCAACCAAGGTGTATGATTCTTTGCCTTCACGAGCGATAATGGTGTAGGGACCCTCCCAGTTGGGCCCGAGCTTCCCTGATCCTTTTGTCGTGTAGTCTGATTAACGCGCTTTAGGACCAAGTCTCCGGCTTGTAATTCACGAATTTTCACCTTCTTGTGGTGTGCGGCTCAGATCTGCTGTTGGTATGCCGTGATGTGGATTTGGGCTTGCTGCCGCTTTTCTTTCGACGGATCCAGGATCAGGCGAGTTGTGCATTATTTTGATCTCGATCAACCCCGTTCACGTGGAGTGTCGGCATGCTGATGTCAACCGGGATGATTGCTTCTGTTTCATATGCCAATGAGAGCGGCGTTTCGCCCGTCGGGATGTGCTTGGCGGTCCTGTAGGCCCAGAGCACCTCGGGAAGTTCTCGGCCTATTTGCCCTTTGCTTTATCCATGCTTGTGCGCAGGTTGTTGAGGATGGTTCGATTGCTGATCTCGGCCTGACAGTGCCTTGAGGCTAGTAGGGCGTGGAGAACCGGTGGGCGATCTTATATTTAGAGCAGATGTTGGCCACTTGCTTGCTGGCAAAGTTTGTCTCATTGTTGGAGATAATGGTGTGGGAGAGTTTGAAGCGACACACGATGTTCTGTGAAAGAAACTTGACAATTTGTGGATCAGTGACTTCTGAGAGTGGCACTGCTTCGACCCATTTGGTGAAATAGTCAGTGGGTACCAACAAGAACCGCAGCTGAGGCTGCGCTCGGGTGAGTAGACCAACCACATCCAGCCCCTATTGCATGAAGGGCTAAGGATTTCGCAAAGTGTGGAGGTCAGTACTCGGTCTGTTTGATGCTGGGGCGAATCTCTGACACTCTGAGCATTTTTCATGTAATCCTTGGCGTTATCGAACATCTTGAGCCAGTGATACCCTTGATTGATGACCTTATGGGTGATGGAGCAGCCTCCCGAATGGTTCCCACATTCGCCATCATGGATTTCTTGCATCACTCTCCGAGCTTCGTCTGGTCTGAGGCACCTCAGGCAGGGGTCGGCATGAAGCTTGGAGTAAGACTTCTTGTATAAGACATTTCCGAGGAGCGTGTATCTGGTGGCTAAGTGCATGAGCTTTTGAGCCTTCGTTCTGTCGTCAGGGAGGGACCTATCCTTTAGATAAGCAATGATAACATCCCTCCATCCTGGCGAGGTATCAAAGCGAATGACCTCTCCGATCAGTCGTTGGATGCTCGGGTTGGCGATGTGCTCGACGAGAATCTCTCGTCTGAATTGAAACTGTGGCTGTTCCTAGGTTGGCAAGTGAGTCAGCGTGATTGTTTTCTGTTCTGGGGACCATTTGAAGTTGCATCGAGGGATTTTAGATTTTTCACTCGAGGACCAATTGTAGGTACTCTGCTATCTGAGCATCCCTTGCGAAGTATTCTCCACTGACTTGGTTAACTACTAGTGAGGGTCACATCGAACTTTGAGCCCTGTGACCCTGAGTGTGGTCGCCATTCGGAGTCCGATTAGGACTACCTCATACTCGGTTTTGTTGTTGAAGACCGAAAAGCCAAGGGTAACTGACGGCTCAATGATAGATCTTTCTAGAATGGTGAGGACAACTCGATACCTGCCCCCATGCTGTTTGAAGCTCCATCCACATTCAGAATCCATCCTTCTAGTAAGTCATATTGCTCTGTGGCTACTGAGGTGAAGTCAGCAATAAAGTCTGCAAGACCTGCCCTTTGATTGCTGTCCTCGGCTCGTGTCTTAGTCCATAGGGCCTCAGCTCCGATGCTCATTTCAATATTCGTTTTGTTGCTTCTGGATTTTCTGTGACGCTTCACAGGAGATGCTTCATGAGGACTGTGATTGGGAAAGTCTGGAAGTAGCGCTTGAGCTTCCTCGAGATGATGAAGAGGGCGAGCACCAGTTTTTCTAACCTTTGATATTTGGTTTGTGGTCCATTCATGGAATGGCTAATGTAGTAGACTGGCTTCTGGACGCCTTCATCGTCATGAATCAAGGCCCGCTTATGGCTGGCTTCGAGACGGCTAGATAAAGGAACACCATTTCTCCTAAGGTGGGCTTGGACAAGAGTGGTGGTGAGGCCAGATATCTCTTAAGACCTTGGAAAGTTGTCTCACATTCTTTATTCTGACAAAAATCGGCCCTGTTCTTTTTCAAAGCTTGGAAGAAGGGCTTGCATTTGTTCGTGAATCGGCTGATAAATTGGTTTAGAGCAGCGAGACGTCCGTTCAGCATTTGGACCTCTTTTACATACGTAGGTGACTTCATGTTTAAGATGGCAGATATCTAGTCGAGATTGGCCTCGATGCCCCGTTGAGTGACCAGAACCATAAAAACTTCCCGTAAGCAACCCCGAATGTGCAATTCTCGGGGTTGAGCTTTACCTTGTTCTTCTGCAGGAGGTCGAAAGCTTCGCCTAAATGTTGGAGGCGATCCGTGTAGGGGACACTTTTCACTAACACATCAATATAAACTTCATTGTTCTCGCGATTAGATCCTTGAAGACTTTGTCAAACATGCGCTGGAAGGTATCCCCGGTGTTTTTTAGTCCGAAGGGCATCACCTTGTAGCAATAAATTTCCCAACCAGTAGTAAAAACAGTCTTGTCTTCATCTGGGGTGCATCTTGATCTGGTTGTACCTTGAGGTGGCATTGGCCCGCCTTGCCTCTACCAGCTGGTCGATCCTTGGGAGGGGGAAGCTATCTTTTGGGCAAGCTTCATTGAGGTTAGTGAAGTTGATGCGTACCCTCCACTTGCCATTCTTCTTCATGAGGACGGGGTTGGAGAGCCAGTCGGGATAGAAGGTCTCTCGGATGAAGCCGGC
This sequence comes from Agave tequilana, assembly GCA_038442645.1. Taxonomy (NCBI): domain Eukaryota; kingdom Viridiplantae; phylum Streptophyta; class Magnoliopsida; order Asparagales; family Asparagaceae; genus Agave; species Agave tequilana. The sequence continues at coordinate 30,889 of JAVJIF010016260.1, read as the reverse complement.
CTGCAGTGGGCGATCAACTTCATCGCTGATGGCCTGACTCCGTTCCTCGTTCATTCTCTTTGGATTCTGCTTTACCGGCTTGGTGTCGGCCTTGGTGGAGAGCTGTGGCAGATGATACTGGGATCGATTCTAGGCATATTGGTGGGAGCCCACGCGAATACATTTAGATTGTCCGACAAGAATTTTTTGAACAAGGTCTTCTCCTGAGAATGCACTCTCGAGCTAATTCGGAGGACTTGCTCTGAATGATGTGGATCTACAAGAAACGACTCGGGTTCCTCCTCGGTCTTGTTGAGTTTCCCAACTCGATGAGTGAGTCGGGTCTGGATCTTTCGACTCAGCAGGGGAATTAGAGTCTTGGCTTTTGCCGTTCTGTAATTGCTATTGTTCAGTAATTCTCCTTTGCTTATCCACAGGAGAATCTTTATTGGAGACTGCTCGGGAAGTCTTTGTCATTCAGCCGGGCTTCTTTCGGGCTACTGCCGCTATGGTTCGGGCCATCGCCTGATCATTCCTTATATTGACCATTATTGATGGTGTGAGGTACTTCAAAAGTTAATGATGGGTGGACGAGATAACTCTTATCATATGAATCCATAGCTTCCCGAGGATGGTGTTGTAGGAAGATTCAACGTTAAGAACGCAGAACTCTGACGACGTGTGGATCCGCTCGGACCGGGAACTCGACTGTGCCGGGTGAATAAGCCTAGCTCCCGTCAAATCCGTAGAGAAGCGACTAGGTTTGAGGGATGATCCTTTCGGGCCGACTCGGGAGTGTGCTCCATTCGATCTTGAGCGTGTCCGTACATGATGTTGACACTACTTCTGCCATCGACCAAGATCTTTGACACTCTGCAACAGCCGATATGTATTGTCACGACCAAAGCGTCATTGTGCGGGAAGTGCACGACGTAGGCGTCTTCCTCTGAGAAGAAGATTGGCCTGCCCAGTGGTGAAGGTGGGCGTGTCAATATTGCTGGGTAGTTGTCTCTCCAAGCTTCATTGACATAAATCGTCCTTTCCTTCGACATGGTGCCCTCTGTTGGGGAGGTTCCGAAGATGGCATTCATCTCCCTGTACTGGATGAGGGCGCTACCGGCCTGATCGTCTTGTGGTGGGTGTCCCCTTTATACTTTAGTCTCCGAGGGTTGTTCTGGGTTGAGAATGAACTCTCGGAGATATCCTTGATTAATCAGATCCTGGAGGAGTCGTCGGAGGGTTTGACATTCGATGGTGGGATGACCTATCCCATCATGGAAGGCACAGTAATCCCTGGATACAGGTCCCTATAAGTTCTGCGAGAGTGGTCGAGTCGGGCGCTTGACCAAGGTTGGTCTTTGATGGCATTGTACACATGATTGACGAGAATCTTGAATGGAATTAGGTCAGGCTCTACAACGCCGTTTTTGTTTGACTCGCGCGCGTGTCGAGGTGGTTTATGGACGATGGCGTAGTTGTGGTTTAGATTTTTCCTCGGGGGGAACTGCTGCTTCGGCTTCTCGCTCTTGGATTCTTATTTGGGGGGCGAGTGGTCGCACGCTGAGTCGCCTCTTCGATCTGAATGTACTTTTGTGCCTAGACGAGAATGTCCCTCATTTTGGTGACATCGTTCTTCATCAGATGCTTGTAGAACGCGTGGGTGACTTGCACCCATTGATGAATGCAGCGGGGGCCACGTCTTCATTATAGTTGACACCAGAGCCATCTAACTCTGAAAATAGTTGCTCTTCAAACTCTCCCCTGGTTTCATTCTGACCGTGAGGAAATGGTTGTTCCTCTGGAACTTTTTTCGAGAAGCGAATGGATTGTAGAAGGCGTAGGTTACATCATCGAAACTCCGAAGTGAGTTCTTTGGGAGTGAATAGAACCAATGGTAGGTGGCACCCTTGAGGCTGGAAGGGAGCGCCCTACAGAGGAGAAGGTCGTCGTGAGCATGGACTGCCATTTTGTCTCAGAACTGACGAAAATGAAGGAGGGGGTTAGAGGTTTTCGAGTAGCAGTCGAAGGAGAGCATCACAAATTTCCTCAGGATTCAGAATGTGGAGGAATCAGAACGTGGTGATTTCTTCTGATAGTGGTGAGTCGGAGGGCCTCAACTCGTTATGCTCCATTTCCTTCGGAGTTTGTTGGCTCGCTTGGTCGAGCCGCTTGTGAACCAGATACGTAATGTCCTCAATGCGAGGGAATTTGGGCTACGGTGATGCTCTGAGTTCTCAAAGTGCTTGTCATTATTGCGAGTCTCCGACCTGTTGCGCTTCGAGTTGCCAGAGGTTTGCGCGACCTCCCTGTCACATGGTGACGACAGGGGAGCCCGAGCTCTTTCTTCTGCAGTTCGAGGAGACTGCGATTCTCGTAGTGTGTCGACTTGCTTGATGAGTCTAGTCTGGACACGAGATGCTGTCTTTTTCAAGGGCAGCCGCCTCGCGGAGCCGTCCCATCTCCGTTTGCTGCTCTCCTAGCTGATTCTGTAGATTGGGAAGCATATGGAGAAGTTGCTTGTCGGTGTGTCAGGGTTCGAGCACAATCATAAGTGCCCTTTGGGGCAGGGTGGAAGAAGATTGAGAATCTTCGGCATTGGCGATGTGAATGTCGGATAAGTTGGTATGACGACTCGCGGGCTCAGCGACTTCAATTGCCTTCCCTTTTCCATTCGACGAGGCAGGGATAGCGGCTGGAGCCTAGGAGACATGCTTCCTTGGTGGAACCATGTCCGCGGTGCGAGGCTGTTTTGTGGAGGGATTAGGTTTTGAAAGTGGGAGAGATTTTTGAGTATGGACTCAAGAAAGATCTCAATGAAAGCACCAAATGCAGTGGGTAATTCCTGGGGAATTTGTCCATGCACCAAAATTTGGGAGATTGATGAATGAATCTGAGATCAAACCAATGCAAATATAAAGATTTACATGAAAATCCTAAAGGAAAAAATCACGGAGAGGGAGAGAGGATTCTATTATAATTCAGGAAAAATTACAATGGTGATCGCCTTATCTCATGCGCTAAGGTTCTGGGTTTTGTTCATCCTCTTCGTTGGAAGGGGTCTACTATTTATACTTGTGAGTGCTTTTTTAGATAAGATTACAGAACCGGTTGTATTTGAATATCTGTCTTATCTCAACTCTTATGTTGGAGGCGGTTGGAGCTGAACATCCTGACTTGAATTGGCAGGGCATACGTTCGTCTTTATCCAGCGGTCTTCATCCAGTTGTAGATATGATTAATTCACTCCGAAGCTATAACCATTAGGTTCAAATGTTAATTTAGCTTGGAGATAGGGATACTTGCAACCGACTCTGTCTCTAATCTTCCAACTGCTTGAACTGCTCAGAGCTTGAATGGAACTGAGACGCTCATTCAAAGGTATTGGAGAGGGCTACTTGTCATGCATCCGCCTAGGGATTAGATGGACACGTGTCGTGATCTCGAGGGGTCAGAAACAGATACCTTTCATGCTAAAGCAAGTGCTTTTAGAGTTTACCTCTGGAAGTTTTGGACTTGGGTCTAGTTGATGGCATGCTCTAATACAATCCAAAGTCCAGCTGATTTGGGTGGTTGGGTTTGGTTTATATGGGTCACACCCTCAATCTTGCTGTTTTTCTTATAGGGATCAGGAAAAGAGGCAAAGAAAGATTATAAATCAGTTTTAGTATCTTTGATGTTTCTTTAAATTTTATTTTCTAACCTTAGAATAGCAAGCCTATCAATAATCTATATTCTCCTGTATGTAATGGGTCAGATTGTGTGATTGAGAATTAGAATAAGTGGAGGATGTTTCAAGCTGCGTCTTCCCTAATACAAAACTGAATAGACTAGGACTAATATACTCTTGCATAGACAACTCTTGGCCTCTTCAGTCAAAAGTGTTCCAGTATGGATCATGATTTTAGACTGTGGGGATGCTTAATTAGTGCTGCTATTTTATCTTAAATCAATTTTTGATGTAATGTTAATACTTTCTGCTGGACTCGCTTTCCTCTCAGAGTTGCATTGGGAAAGTGGCCCTGTCAGTCAAAATTTATCCCGAAAATGTGAGGCACTTGCTGTGTCTGGTTTAACGGAATATGGGGATGAAATAGATTTTGTTGCTCCTACTGACATTTTGAAGCAGATTTTCAAAATTCCGTACTCAAAGGCTCAGTTGTCTATCGCTGTTCATCGTATTGGAGATACCCTTATCCTGAATACAGGGTATGTTTTTTTAGCTATTTCGCCATATTAATTTAAAGAATTCTTACTTGACACTTCTTTGGTCAATTGCTGTGGTTTATAGAACTCTTACTTGAAATTTCTTTTGCAAAATTTAGACCTGATGTTGAAGAAGGAGAAAAGATATTTAGAAGGCAAAGCAACCAATCAAAGGGCTCAGATCATTCAATTTTCTTAAATTTTGCAATGCACTCAGTAAGAGCTGAGGCTTGTGATTGCCCACCAACTCACCATCCATCATCTGAGAAGCCAGCAAATTCAACTATCTTACCAGGATGCTTTGGAAACCGAGATGATTCTTTTGTATCTAACACCAATGAACGTACTAGTGAGTCTCAATTCCTTGATAAAAATGTCAGTGGTAACCGGAAGTCTGCACAAGCAAGTCATGAAAAATACTTTTGGGGTACCAAACAGAGCAAACAAAAGAGTAGAAGGCCAGACACTGTCAAAAGGACTTCTGAAGTTGGTGAAAAACCCAGAGGCCCAGTGCAAGATTCTGATAAGTTCAGAAGAATTGGTAATGATGATTTCCTGAGGGTGCTATTTTGGCAGTTTCACGATTTCCGGATGCTTCTCGGCAGTGATATGCTTATATTTAGCAATGAGAAATATGTAGCAGTAAGTCTGCACCTATGGGATGTTGCAAGACAGGTAAGCTACAGATGAAGAAACATGTGACATTGATTTTTTGGTAATACTAATGCTATTTGTTCGACCGGTTCACTTTGACAGGTCACACCATTGACCTGGCTTGAAGCCTGGCTTGACAATGTGATGGCTAGTGTGCCAGAATTGGCCATCTGTTACCATGATAATGGCGTTGTTCAAGGTTATGAGCTTGTAAAAACGAATGACATATTTCTGCTGAAGGGTATATCAGAGGATGGTACTCCAGCATTTCATCCTCAAGTAGTCCAGCAAAACGGGTTATCAGTATTGAGATTTCTCCAGGACAACTGCAAACAAGATCCTGGTGCCTACTGGGTATGAATCACCTAGCTGCAGTAGCCCCTTATCATTATTGTCATTTTCTTCTTTATAGTTCTCATGGACATTAAATTACTGCTGTACGATGATCACTTCTTGATTCTTTTGTATCAGATTCTTGCCTTTGGTATTCAATAGGTTTTGATAGGTTCTGTACTGTCTACTGGGTGTGGATATTTAAGCTTTTTTGTATTTCCATGACTAATCAAGATATTCACACCATAAATTCTTCTAATATACAAATAATGTAGTATCTTCCAGTTACAATATTCTCTAATTGTTCATACGTTTCTCTTCCATAAACTTTGTGGAAATATATTCCTGTTTCAGCATCTATTTTACATTACAACTTTGTATAATCAAACAACTGGATTGATTAATTCCTTATTGTGGGTTGGATCCTTGATTTTATATGCAACTCTACATTTATAGGTTATTCATGTCTTGGCGGTATAAAACTAGATTAATTAGAAGTGCAGATTCTGCTTGCAGGCACCTGCTGGGTATGAATCTTCAAACTTTATTTGATTACTGTTACTGTTTATTCATCAGTAATTATCATCTCACAGTTATAGTTACAGTAACCTCCTCTCCTGTTGCTACATATAGGTAACCCAATTTATCAGTTTGCATTATTCAGATTCTTGATTCTGTTTTAAATTACAGCCCTCGACCATTAAGCAATGGAAATGACTTTAGATTCTCTTTTCTGGAGTAGGCTCTACATTCTAATATTTTGATTATTGAATCTATGGCACTAGATTGTTGATTTTTGTGTTAGGTTATATTATACATTCTACAGGCATGATTACATGATTTTGGGCATTAATTAATACTCCTTGGACATTAGAAATAATTGATCTTCTAGGGCAAATGGTTTCTAGTACTGAGCAAGTAACCTTGATGACAATATAGGCAATACCAAAGCTAACTAAGGGAAGAGATGAAATCATTGTTATGGAGAGAAGCAATTGATGCGTGTGTGCTCGCGCGTGTGTGTTGCGTGTGGCTTTTTTTTTGTTTGGTGTGGTGGTGGTCAATAGCTTTCAATTTTTTTTTGCTCCGGGACCATATGTTATCTTTTTTCTATGGTTAAAATAACATGTTTTCTTCAACCAACTTATGAAGATTAAAGAAAGTTTTGAAATTACGTGATCTCTCATCCTTTTTGATGCATTGAACAAGATGGATGGTGCAGATCTGTAGCATGGTATTCTCACAAGTCATAGGAAAATTTCACACACACACACACACAATAAGTATGATAACTTTAAGTTTTCAAAAAGAACACCTAGAAAAAGTTTTTTCATTGTATTGTTCTTTTTCCCTTTTAAAGATTGAATATTTGAGGATTTCATGGTGTTTCTGGTCTGAGTCTTGCAGAAGATTGGAGCTTTTGTTCTAAATGATTATTTGTTCTTGGTTTTCCCCTGATCTTCTCTTTCGGATCAGTTCTGTTGCAGGATATTAGCTTTCTGGTAATTTGTTGTCAAATCAATTTCTTTGTAGTCTGGACTCTGGACTTCTATAGCTTAGTTTAGTTGATAAGGGTTTGATCTTTCTCCAGAACTACTTTCTTGCTCCTTCCAGAATTCAAACCCTCGTTTTCTTTTGCCTTTCCTCCCTCCAGAACACTGTTTGATAATAAGGATTTGGTCGTGAGTTTGGTGGTCTTGAAGCTTCTTGATTTTACTGCTTCGGATAATCTTTTTCTACTTTTGGGGTTTCTTTGTCGTCTCTTCGGGGAGCCAATAAAATTTGGGTTTCTTTGTCAGAAACTCTCTTAAGTCTCCTTGTGACTCTATTTTATTTTCTGACCTGATTTCGTGATTTGATCTCGTTAATTTGGTATATAATTATTCTTCTTGGTTTGTGGATTATCGTTTTACTTGACTTTTAATGATAATCTGTTTGCTAATTATGCGTTTGTTGGTTAATTATGGGAGGGATAGGGTGCAGTGGTTAGGACCTTTTACCTTTACATGAAACAGGGTTAATGGATTTGATTGGCTATGGTGACTGCTTGTTTGAAACATAGTTTTAAAGAATCAGGGTCTGTTAAATCGGGTTAGTTCCAAGGGTATCTTTGGAAAGTGTTGTACAAGAATAAATGGCTTCTTGAGGGTCAGAAGGAAAAGGGAAGTATTGGGTGAATTTTTCTCACCGAGTGAGTTAGTGATATGTTCTTCTTGGGGAATAACTGGACATCAGCTTAAGAGATCTGACCTCTGTTATTTCTTCTTACTGAAGAGAAGGAAGAAATATAGAGATAGATCTATTTTAATGGGTTACTTTGTAATGTTGTTGGTCATCCTGCAAAATGCTGTGGAACAGGGAAGAAATCAGAATTTTTAACTCTGTTTTTTTCTCTTGGAGACTTCAGTCTTTTGAGAAAGGTTATTATTGTTTATAACATGATTGATGAAATGGCTGTAAGATTTGAGATTTCTTAAGAAAGAAGCTTTGGCTCGTGTGGTTAAGGCTAGTCTTTGTGCTGAGGAGTTGATTATGAATTTCTGGAAAGTTTGTACATTTGATGGGTGGGATTGGGAGGTTCGTGCACTTGGGAACGAACTTCCTGTTAGTTTCCTTTGGAGAAAGTTCCGTAGTTTGAAATTTTATTGATTCATTCCATATTGCAGAGGTATGAAGAAATTAAACAAAAAATCATGTAACTGCAAAACTTTATGTAGGATCTATGAAGCATGGACACAGATACGGATACGACACGACATAGATAAGGGGATATGGCTAATTTTTAAAAACTAGGACACAAATATGACATGAATACGGTAAATATATATGTATATATTTGTGTTTTTGTGTGTCCATATAAATAGATACATATGTAATACGCAATACACAAATATAGATATGTGATAAAAATATGATCATCTATATATAAATATGCAATAATAATTAAATTATATCTGTATGTGTGCGTTAATGTCCATTATTTGTAGCATGAATTTTTCAGGGTACAAAAATTAAAAAGACACAATATCTTAAATGCTCTAGAATATTTTCGAGTTATATAAATCAATAACAATGTGAATGATCCTTATTGAGAAACTAGACCAAGCTATATAAATGCTATGCATCTACAAGTAATAAGATCGTAAAATTTTCATTCAAAATTATATAAAATTTTATTTAATTTTCTACTCTTGGTTATGTCAAGCATACATCTTTGATACGTATATGATACATTGCAAATTTTAGGATACATTAGAGCAGTATCCAATACGTTTTGTCAAGTATCGGTAAGTATCAAAGTGTTCAAATATTGGAAAAGTACTGACACATGAATCTCTCCTTCGACAAAGTACCCCTGCTACTTAGTGTAGGATCCATCTTCAAATTGACACCCAAACTTTCTGGGTTGATTGATTGAAGGCTCCACCGGTCCAAAAATGTTGGCAACAACCAAAAGATCCGAAACATTTGTTTCATGCGGGAAGAAATAGAGATCAATTTCTGGTTAACTCAAGCAGTTGAAGAAGATAGATGAAAATGTGGCCCAGGTTGTTTGAATTGCCCATGAAAGGGTGTGGGATGTGTGAGGCTGAAATTAGAACTAACCCCAAGGAAATGGCAGAGTGCATCAAAAAGAATTATGGAAACTTCAAAAGGAGGAAGAATAAACTCTAAAAGAGGAAGCTTCCGGAAAGGGAGAATGAAACTCTTCAAATGGGGAGAACGATTAAAAAAGAGGGGAAAAAAACAAGGACAGATAGAACAAAATAGGCTCCCAATCAGCCCACGGGCCAATCAGAGCCCTTTCTTATTAATTCTCCTAATGTTGATAAGCCCAAAAGTTTTGTTACCTTCATAACTGTGACACCAAGAAGTTTTTTGTTGTGTTTAAGTGTGTTCCCCGTACACTCGGAGAATTTGACGAGAAAGAAGATGAAAATTTTGTTCGTCTAATCTGCCTCCGTTTTGTTAGAAGAGTGCCATTTCTCATGTTTTAAGAGGTCTTGATTGACAAGGATATGAGAATAGAGTTTAATGAGTCAGTTATGACAGGAAATATATTAGTTTAGCTCTATTAAGGATTTATGTACATGATAGGTTACTTAGGAATGTTGAATACAATTTTTTGTGTTTTTGTGGACATTATATTAGAATATGTGGCAACTCTAGTGTTGAGAGGAAGAAATTTGGCTAAATTAAGTGATGAATGAGATACAAGGGGAGATCGGAATCCCTTCGGAACAGTAGATAGCATATAGAGGAAGGAGTGGATGGACAGGGTAGAATGGATGTTTGGGTGGTTTATTTTTGTTAAGATACGTGTGTTTGGTTGAAGTGGAGTGGATGTATAATTGGGAGAATATAGTTGATGTTTATGTTGTGAAACGCGAACCGAGCGGAAGTGAGACCCCCCGAGCCTTTCATAGAGCATCGAGCTCTACAAGATTTTAGTTAAAAATAGAAAAAAAAATACAAGTCACAATATATATTATAATAAAATGGAGTACAGGAGAGCAATCACACCCCCAACCCTCTTTTCCCAATATAAACATTGAACACTTACATCATGAAAGGTTAAACATATACATTGATAAAGAACTCCTTTTCCCATGGCAGATCAGTCACCCATTGATGCCGATCATCTTTTCTTAGTTTGATCTACCGAGAGCTACTCATGGCTTTCTTTACTAGTCCCTCATCTCTCTTTTTTTATCTACATTTTTGTCTCCAAAGAGTTCTCCACCTCTTCCCCTCTCTTAAACCCTAAATTACCGAACATTGAGAAAGATCTCGACCGTCGATCTCAAACAAATCCACTCATTGTGAAAATCCCTTTAATTAGTCATAAGACCCACTCTTGAAAATAAGACACTTTCATAACAATTTCTTATGGAGTTTTGGAGTTTCAAGGTCGGGATTCTTGGAAAAATAGTGTGGCAGGGACACAGGAATGAGAGTGGCAAGGGACTTGCTGGTATTTCTATTCGGGTCCCGGAGACAATGAGTGATGATCTTTCTTCTGATGAAGGAATTTGGAAGGCAACATGGATCGTTGTGGACTGTGCTTACAAGGGGGTTTAAGGTATTGGTTGGTTGCGACAGTTTACAGAGACTGTTGAGGCTACTTCAGAGTTGAATGATGTTACTGTGTTTGAGAAAATGCTTCCAAGGAGAGGTCAGTTGCCAAGTTGTGCCCCCTCTTTTGAAGGCAATAAAGCTAAAGGGTATCAGATGAAGAGAAGTTTAGTTTATGATGAGATTCATTGCTGTCTCCAATATTAGTGGTTCCTGGGGCTGTTTGGGGGAATGCTTTCTTCAAACTATATTGCTTTAGTTTTTTCTTTTTTTGGGTTGGGGGGTGGGGGGGTGGGGGTAGGGGAGGGGTTGTGTGGAGAACTACTTGCTGTCGGGAATGGGTTGGTGAAGCAGCAGCAGCAATAAAGCAGTTGAGGACTCTGTCAGGGTTTGAGAGGAAAACTGAGCTTGAGAATCAAAAAGCAATGTCACACTGTAATGGGTAGCGACACTTGCAAGGAGGATTAGGCTTTGAATAATAGTGCTTCTTGAGTAGTTTCCTTTCATCTTGTCTCTCTTTAATAAACATGATGGGAGGCAGGGAGCTCCAGCTATTATATATTATAACCTCCAAACTTTTGAGAAGAACAGATACAAAGCAATGCATAGTTACTAGTACCTAACAACCGAACTCTCTTAAATCCTTTCAGAGACCAGGCTGTTAATTACAAACATTGGATGAAAACAAAAGCAAAAACCCTCTTAAAATTAAAGCTTATAGGTCATATAAGAACACTGGTTTAATCCTTTTTCATGTCCAAAGATAGCACCGATCTATAGCGACAAAGTCTTGAACATCTATTTTCACTTAGAAACTAGCCAAATTCTGTGTGTAAAAGGTAACCCGAAAAAAGAAAAGATTAAATTGCCTAGCAATTCTAAATTAGATCTTTAGTTGATTTAAAAATATCTGCATTGTGTTCATTGCATATTATCTAGACCATGCAATCATGATAACATCCCAACTTGTTCTTTTTGAGAGGATTTAGATTATGAAAATTAAAGAGTTGATGAGTCCTCTCATACTTTTACTTATATGCAAATACAATTACAACTTCTAATAAAAATATGACTCCTAATGTTATGTAGCAATATGACTTCTAATTACATAATGACTCCTAAATACATAGTGATTCCTACTTATAGTCCCACTCAAACTAGAGTATATACATCATACATGCCCAGCTTGTTACAAATAAAGTCAACTCATGCCTTTTTGCTAACTGATAACCGGACGAAATATGTCGAGCTTGAACAATCTTTTCTTTTATCTTCTGACGTACCAAATGACAGTCCATTTCAATGTGTTTTGCGCTCTTGAAATATTGAATTTTTAGCTATGTGAATAGCAACTAAGTCATTGTAATATAATCTCATAGGACACTCTGGAGCAAAATCAAGCTCAATCAACAAGTCTCTGACCCAAACTATTTCATAAGTTACATTTGCCATTATATGACTCTGAATTCATATTAAGGGGCTGTTTGGATTCAAGGAAGTGGGCGAAAGTGAGGAGTGGAAAGTGTCATTTCTCACTTCCACTATCCATCCAAACACTGAAAATAGAAAATGAATTTTTTTTCGTTTTTCCTTTTTACACAATCATTGCCTCACTTTCAATGTGCTACAGTTAATTTTATGATCATGTAAATCTCATTTGTAATAAATTGTAGTTCGAACCAGTTAATTTTGTGGTCATGTAATTCTTACTTGTATTCTATTTATAGTTCAATTTTTTCATAATTATTTTTATTTTAATATTATTTTACGGTCAACTTTGTGACAACCTTTCCACTTCCACATTACCAACCAAATACCGAAAAAGATATTACACTTTTTCAATTATACTCTCCAAGTACCATCCAAACACTGAAAAAGAAACACAATTTCTTATTTTTTAAAAGGAAAAGAATCCTACTTTCTACTTCCACCCATTTCTGGGCATCCAAACATCCCCTAAATCGTGACACCACACTTTACTTCTTGCTTTTCAATGACACAAGATATTCTTCAAAGAAAATGCAAAAGCCTGTGGTAGATCACTTTTCAACGGTTGATCTTGCCCAATCAGCATCTGAAAACTAGCAACTCTGTGTATTCACAATCCGAATATAGAAGCTCTTTTCTTAGAGACTTCTTTCAGTACATGAGAATTCACATCACTACATTCCAATGAGTTGTCCTTAATGCTGAGAGAATCTAACTTACAACACTCATGACAAATGCAATATCAGGTTTTGTTACGATTATGCAGTTCAGCTTACCCACCAACGGACTATACTAGTGAGGATCATCTAAGATCTCCCCCGATCTGGTAGCAACTTAGCATTAGCTTTCATGGGTGCATCAATAGTTCTGCACTCTAATATACCTGCCTTAGAGAGCATATCAAACACATACTTTCTCTAAGAAAGCTCCCCTTTAGACTACAGTGGGTAATTCCTAGAGAATTTATCCACGGCCAAAATGCGGGGAATTAATGAGGAAATTAGAGAAATCAAATCAGAACAAACACCAAAATTTACGTGGAAAATCCAAAGAGGAAAAAAATCGTGAAGAGGGAATTTCACTATAATTCAGGGGAAATTACAATGGTTATCGCTCTAGCCTCACGCACTAGGGTTTCTGGGTTGAATTGATCTCCTCATTCACGTTGGAAGGGGCAGGCTATTTATATAGGTAGTCTCTATTGGATAAGACTACAGAGTTCAACTCTGTTTAAACATTTAACCACTTATCTCATAGGCGGTTAAAGCCAAACATCTTGATTTGAATTGGTTGAACAAGTGTTTATCTTTATCTGATAGTCTGTGTCCAGCTATAATTATGGTCGATCTGTTCCCGAGCTGTAACTGTCGAGTTCAAAGGAGATTTGGCTTTAAAGATAAGGATACTCATGGCCAACTTTATCTCTTTCTTTTAGTTACTCGTACTGCTCGGAATTTGAATTGGATGAGGACTCATGTTCAGAGATTCTGGAAGCGGCCACATGTCACTCGTTTGTTTGAGGCTGGTCGAACACGTGTTATGATCTCGAGGAGGTCAGAAACTGACCACTATAGATGCTCCCTCTACTTCCCTTTAGAAAGAGGTCGGGAGTATTCCCTTGGGACCTATGAGTTCTTGGGAATTCTGAAAGAGGGGAGCATATAGATAGAGAGGGAACTCTGGGTCTAGACTCGAGTCGCTTGTTGTCGCCTTAGTTTTTGTCTTTTAGTGACATGCGTGGCTCTACAGGTTAGCAGAGCTTTAAATGCACGTCCTACTCGCAGTTGCGTCGGTCAATTAACCGAAACTTTTTGAGGAGTCGCGACGTTCGAGGATGGTAAGACGTATCAAGCGCGACAGTTCGGATTTGAACCGTCGGATCAAGTGGCTTTTCATCTTCTTGAGGATTAAAATTATGAATGGTTAACGCTTAGGCTTCCTTCTCTTTTATAAATAGGGCAGAACTTTTAAAAGGAGATCTGTGCTGCTTCTTGAAAATTCTTTGCTTTAAGATTTTGAATTATTCTGTGGGCAGTGATGTCTCCTTCGTTCGGCGGAGGAAAAAGAGGGAGAGGATGGAGACGATTGATGTGCTCCTAATGTTTTGGAGTTCGTTTGTCGAGGGGTTCGATTTTCACGATGGGCCTGTCAAGATGCTTCGGTTCTTGCGACGAGGCCCGGCTATCAGGAAGGATATGTAATGTTCTAGCTTCTGCTTGGTCCACATCTAACCTCTGAGCCAGGCCGGGCAGGGGTTGAGGCTCGACGTTTCTTTCCTTGCAGCGATCATGGAGCAAAAAGCATAGGCGTACTTGATGATGGTTTCGATTCCTGGGACTAGCGTCTACACTCATATTGGATGCCGCTGCTTTGCCTTCCTCTGCTCTGAGTTCACCTTCGGAGTTGAGGTCTTGGCGTCAGTATCCTCATTGCCTTACAGGTTTCAATCTGCAGTTTGAGGCATGATCTCCCTTGCTAGTATCTTCCTGGGAGTTCTCGGTATCATTGCCCGCCCAGCCATGGTGGATTGTTTGTTTAGGAGTCATCTCGTGGATGTTGTTGGAGACGCAGTCGAGAGCGCATCTGTTTTTTCTCTCGGGAAGAACACATATATGTAACCGATCTTGTATTATTCTTGTTAGATGTAACCATACTTGTGCGCGAAATTTTTTTATAATAAAGCAGATAATTTAAATGGAAGTATTGTCTGGATTTTGTCTTGTTTGTGCTTGTAATGACTTGTTGCGTCTGCTTGGGGAGCTGTTTTTGTTCTGAAGCGTTTGGAATGATTTGGCATGTAGTTTCCGAGTGGGGTTTTTCCACAATAGTACCTGTGAATCCTACATGAGTGGGGAAACCCTCAGCTTCAAAGTTGTGTTGTCATGGTAGCCGTCAGGGTAGAACTCGAGATAGGCTGTTGACTGGCTCGGGTGGCCATCAGGGCAGGTCCCATTATAGTTGACTCTGAGCAGTCAATATGGGCAGCCTCCATCTTTCAGGAGACTCTCCGAGGGGTAGCCGTCGTGGGCGAGCCTCCGTTTTTCAGGAGACTCCCCGAGGGGTAGCCGTCAGGGTAGGATCCATATAGGCTGTTGACTCGCTCGGGTAACTGTCAGGGCAAGACCGTGTGGGCTGAGCTCCGAGCAGCCGTAGGCAAGTCTTCGTCTTTCAGGAGACTCTTCGAGGGGTAGCCATCAGAGTAGGACTCATATAGGCTGTTGACTCCCTCGGGTAGCCGTCAGGGTAAGACCTGCGTAGGCTGAGCTCTGAGTAGTCGTGGGTAAGTCTCCGTCTTTCAGGAGACTCCCCGATAAATAGCCGTCAGGGTAGGACCCGTATAGGCTGTTGACTCGTTCGGGTAGTCGTCAGGGTAAGGCCCGTGTAGGTTGAGCTCTGAGTAGTCGTGAGCAAGTCTCCGTCTTTCAAGAGACTCCCGAGGGGTAGCCGTCAGGGTAGGACCTGTATTGGCTTTTGCTGCTGATTTGCTGGGTAGGTATGAGACATCAAAAATGAGAGAACTGAGTCTTTTCATTGGATATTACATGGTTTATATATAGTATATTTTCGAGTGAAAACAGTTCCATTGCCCTTTTTTGTGAGACATACTTCTTATCGTGAGTTGTGCTGATGAATGAGCGCTTTAGTCAACAGACTCAGCTGGGGGCTCTCCGACTCTGGATTTTCTTCCAGGTCGCGGATAAACTCGTTGAGGTATCCACGTTGAACTAGATCCTTGAAGTGTCTTTTGAGGGCCCAATAATACAGGATGGCGTGCTTCTGACTGTCATGAAAAGAACAGTGCCCTACTTCTAGGGGATATGTGTCATGCTTGGGAAGTTTTACCCATGGCTCATGCTTGATGATGTGAAGGATCTGGTCAATCAAAAACTTCAAAGGGGTGAAGTCTGAGGCATCCTTGGTCTTCGTAGATGTCGGGAAAATGTTCTCCTCCTTGTGTGTTAGGGCATGATGTCCCCTCGTCCGCTTCCACGAGTGATCGACTTCGTGGCTCTCGGGGTCCCCGTGTGGAGAGGTTACTTTAGAGCGCATTTTGTTTAACTTGAAACGTAAGTCGATCGGAGCTATAGGATGTTGGTGGAGCTCAGAGGACGAGTCCACTTGGGTCTCCCTGGCACCCAACTCAATGACTCGTTGCGCTTTTCGAAGAACTTTTATCTGCGTGAGTAACTGACGGTTAACCTGTGTTAGTGTCTCTCACTCGTGTTCTACGGTATCGCGATGGATGGTGACCAGTTCTCGCTCGTGGTCTGCCTGGGCCCGTTCGCCCAGATGTCGTCGCACGTCGACCACCATCTGAACAAGCTGTCATCGGGAGAGTACCGACAGCTCGCGTTTGCCAGAGGCGTTGGCATCATGACGGGTGACGTTCTTGTGCGCCATGGTTGTCACGCGAGACTGTTTTGAGAAAGGGTTAGGGTTTTGAAAAGGTGAGAGATCCTGAGTATGAATTCAGAGATCTCAATAAAAACATCAAATGCAGTTGGTAATTCCTAGGGAATTTATTCACGCAGCAAAATGTGAGAAATTAATGAAGAAATTTGAGAAATCAAACCAGAGCAAACACCGAGATTTACGTGAAAAACTCAAATAAGGAAAACCACAGAGATGGGATTTCACTATAATTCAGGGAAATTACAATGGTTATCGCTCCATCTCACGCACTAGGGTTTCTGGATTGAATTGATCTCCTTCACGTTGGCAGGGGCATGCTATTTATACAGGCAATATCTGTTGGATTAAGCTGCATAGTCCAGCTCTGTTTAAACATGTAATCGCTTATCTCAGAGGTGATTAGAGCTAAACATCTTGATTTGAATTGGTTAAACGAGTGTTTATCTTTATCTGAATCTGCGTCCAGCTGTACATATGGTCGATTCGTTCCTAAGCTGCAACTGTCGAGTTCAAACGGAAATTTGGCTTTAAAGATAGGGGGACTCGCATGGTTCAAAGACTCGGCCGAGTCGGAGACGAGTCGGCCGAGTCGTATCCGTCTCGGCCCGCTCCGAGTAGAGTCCGAGTCACGAGTCGGTCGACTCAACTCAGAGGAGGCTGACTCAGCCGAGAATCGGAGTTGACTCGGTCGACTCGGCATTATGATGATGATTTTGTGCCTCATCACAATTCAATGTGGAAATAACTACATTAGCATGTATTTATGAATGTAGTTTGTGTAATTTATTATATTGTGCATGTATTTTGATATGTTTCTACTGACGACGCGTGTTTTATTCTTTCACTTTATATTTAGTATGCTAGGTGATATATTTTAGGCATGTGATACATGAATGTGGATGTCTACATTTTTTTAAGATTTGTTGTGATTTTTTCAGAATTTTTTGAGCTTTCTCTGTAGCATTTTGCACGTATCGTCTGATACCTATCCGAGTCGCCGAGACCGATCCGTCTCAGTGCCCGCCGAGTCGGCAACCGAGACCGCGACTGTGAACAATGGGGACTCGTGACTATATCTTTTTCTTCTAGCTACCTGTACTGCTCGGAGTTTGAATTGGATGAGATAGGCTCTGGAAGCGACCACCTGCCACTCACTTGTTTGAGACTAGTTGGATACATGTTATGATCTCGAGGAGGTCGAAACTGACCATTACATGGACCTAGCTACTTCAATGCCTAAGAAGCACTGCAAAGATCTAAGGTTTTTTGTCTGAAAATGCTTTTACAAGTAGTACTTTAGAGCAACAATTCCTTGCGCATCATCATCATTGATAATGATATCATCCACATACACTATAAAAAGTATCTTCTCTTTATGTTGTCACTAAGACAGAGTGATCCTTCTGAGAATGAGAAAGACCAGCCTGAACAATCGAGGAAAATCATCCAAACGAAGCTCTTGGTAGCTGTTTCAATCCATAGAATGACTTTTTCAGCATGCACACATTTCCTGACTCTCCCATGAGCAACAAAATCGGATGGTTGCTCTATGTAAATCTCCTCATCAAGAATATTAAGAAAAACATTCTTAACATCTAACTGATGAAGGGGTCAATGATGAGTGACAGTGAAAGAATCAAGAATCTGCACAGAAGTCAGCTTTGCAACCAATGAGGTGTCTTGGTAATTCATTTCATACACCAGAATTACCCTTTGACAATCAGACGAACATTCAAATGAGCCAATAATCCATTGGGATTCAACTTCGCAGTGTACACCCACCGACATCCAACTGCTTTCTTTACTAGAGGAAGAACAACAAGATCTCATGTTTCATTCTGTTTTAGAGCCAACATTTCTTCCTCCATGGCATTCTTCTAACTTGAGATAAATAGGGCTTCTAATACAGATTTGAGAGCATAATATTAGTCCAAAGAAGAAATAAATGTATGAAAGGAAGGAGACAAGTAGGAATAAGATAAAAAGCGAGAGATAGTGTGAGATGTGAAAGCTGCTTTTACTCTTACGAAGGGCAATAGGAAGATCATTATCAGAAACATTGCTGTAGTCAGTGGAGGGTAATATAGATAGTCATCGCTATAGCAGTTTCAAGCAAATAATGATTTTTTTACATTTAATGACACCATTTTGTTGAGCAGTATATGCACATGAGGATTGGTGAAAAATGCTATGTTTAGTCATAAAATTTGTGAAAAATGAACTAAAATACTCTTTAGCATTATCAGATTTTTAAAATTTTCACAGAAGTGTTAAACTGGATTTTAATCTCAAAAAAATTTGAAATATAGAAAAGATCTTAGAATGAGATTTCATGAGATAAAGTAACACACGAGTAATCCTCCATGAAAGTAATGAAATACTGAAAATCAAATTTTAATTTTATTCAACATGGACCCCACTGAATGAACCAAATCATTTATGGGTAATTAGCCCTTTTATTGACTCTACTACGATAAGACATTCAATAATGCTTTTCTAGTTGCCAAGACTCACATTCTAAACACTCAATTTAATTAGATTCAGGAACAAAAAACTTTAAAACTGATAGAAATAGATGATCTAACGGATAATGATGATTAAAAGCAAAAACAGGACTAGAACATGCTACTAGTTTGGGATCCAAATTTAGATAATACAATCCGTCACACTCGTACCTTGTACCAATTGTCTTTCTTGTTCCAAGTTCTTGAAATCCATAATGCGTGAGAAAAATGTCGCTAAGCAATTTAAAGATCTAGTAATTTTACTGATTGATAACAAATTAAAGAAAGCTTAAGAACATAAAGCACATATGACAAAGATAATGAGGATGTAACATTAGCAGCACCTATACCTTGTACAAAAGATATATAACCATCTGCTAGTGTCACTGATGGATGAAAAGAATTAGCATCAAGAGATGACAATATATCTTTGTTTCCAGTCATATGATCTGAAGCTCCTGAATCTATGACCCACGTGTGAGAAGAAGATGAAGTCAAACAAATTGTGGAGTTACCGATCTGAGCCAAAGTAGATGTGGAGGAGGAAGATGGCATTCAGGCAGTCTAAAACTGCTGAAACATCTAAAACTGTTGGTATGTATACTCCTCATCTGTTATACTTATGGAATCTCTTCTTAAACTGGTCCTCTCTAGGGATATAAAATATCCAAGCGAACACTTATCTCTTGGGATCTAAACACCCAACAAATAAACCAAACAGACGATGCTCCCTCGAGATCTAAAACCCAAGAAAATGATTCTCTCTTGGGATCTAAACACAACAAATAACTTAAACAAATGATCCTATTTCAGGATCTAAAGCAACTCATATAAAATCACTTAACTCTCATGTATTCAAAAAGAACACATAATCTTGAAAAGAGAAAAGCCTAAAAACTCCAAACTTCCTCCACTTTCCCTTTTTTTACTATTTTACTGTTCACGTGGAGAATATCGTTGCAGTACTGTTCACAGTGAACTGTGCATCTTTTTTTTTACAAAGTTCAAATTAGATTTGAGAGAGAAAAAAGAGAAGAGAACTAGAAGATTATGAAGAAGAGAGAAAATGTCGATGGTAGCACGGACGACGACAACGAAGGTTGCAGATAATAGAAAACCTTAGTTGTAACCTTAGGGCTCTGATACCATGAGAAGATTAGATCATAAAAATTAGAGAGTTGATGAGTCTTCGATTTTTATTTATAGGCAAATATAATTACAACTGCTAATAGAAATAGGACTCCTAATACTATGTAGCAATATGACTCCTAATTAAGTAACTCTTTTAAATACATAATGATTTCTAATTATACTTTTAACCATTTTATCCTTTTTTATGCCCAAAAAAGTCCAACATGAGATATATATCTCCTCAAAAGCATGCATTATAAATATGGATGTATATGATAATTACAAATAGGTTGTTAATTTTAAATAAAGATAGACAACTTACATATAATGTTAGACAGCTTACAAGTAAAGATATATAATTTACATATAAATGTAGACATCTTAGTGAAGATAAACAATTTGATATTACTTACTTTTGGCCCTTTGAATGCAGATATCTTCTTTTTTGCCTACTCCAGCTCTTCCCTTTCCTCTTGTGGATATGTTTTTATAAAAAAACCCTTAATTGTGTTTATAGTTTGTCCAAATTCTAAGGACTCATTACATAAAAGCCCGCAACACTAAAAAAACCATACAATTCGACTCCTTTGGCAAAGAGAAACTTAATTTCTCATACAATTTGATGTTGTGTTATCATGCTCAATGGAGGATTTGGGTTTTCCTTTGCGCAAAAGACTTGCCTTTCATGTGCTCAATGGAAGAATTGAGATCTAAGCATAAAGCACGCATCATAGATCAATCTGATCCCCAAGAAAAAAAAGAGAAAGGCGCAGAGAAGCAAGAAGGAAGGGAGGAGATTGATTTTTTTGGGGTTTTCTATCTGAAAAATGGAGAAGGAAGAAGAAGATGTTCTTTCTTTTTTTTGGCTTTTGGGCATGCGATGGGGAAGGAAGAAGTTGAGATTTTCTTAGAGATTAGTTTTGAATTAAAGGGAGAGTCACAAGGGAAATTTCTAATTTTTTATGCCATGTATTCATATGAATATGTGTACAGGTCTAAGGGGTTCTTTGAGCTTGTGGAATTATTTCTAAGGGGAAGCAGAATTTGCAAAAAATCTCACGGGCCGACATATATTTCCTTTTTCTCAAATGTTCTATACATCCTGAATGTTCTTTTTTCCATGCGTGTGTGTGATGGCTGGGTGGGTGAGTGGATGTGGGTGTGTTGCGGGGCGTGGAGGTGGGGAGTGGGGGATAAGCTTGTTATGGTTGCTACTAAACTGTTTTTTTAGCAGTAATAGTGATTCATTGATGGGAAAAGATGCATGTTACATGTCATAGCACTCTCCATGAAGATCAACCCCCAATATCCTGATAATCACCCATATGCCCAAAATCTTCTATTGAATGGTTAGATGTGAGATTATCTATTTGCATGATAAGATTTCCCTGCTACTATATCACAAAGGTTTATTGGGAGAGGTCTTATGTGGACATGTAGGGTGCAATTGATATTTGTGACGGTATTCCTTTTGGCTATTGGTTGGAAATGAAGCCTCTTTGACAAAGTAAATGAAATTATTAGTCGATATCTTTTGGTCCATTGTATTAGAAAATTTTGTTGGTGTTTGTAAGTTTCATTATTTCGATGGTGGCAAATTTCGCTAGATATGATTCTTGATGTTGTATTAAATACATTAGTACACTCCGCAAACGAGGTCCCATTCTCCCTCCCTCACCCTCTCCATATTGATTTTTAATGACTGGAGATGATATGAACTATGTGGGTCATTGATTGAGATGGTTTATTTTGTAATTTTGAGGATAGTCTCTCTCTCTCTCTCTCTCTCTCTTCTCTCTCTCTCTCTCTCTATGCTTGAGTAATGTAGAATGGTTTACATTGTTAATTCTTTTTCACTTATGCAATCACAATAATGATAAATTGATTAGATTCTTGATTTTCTGGTACTCATTATCAATCATAAATAATTTGGGCAAGGCTTGATGGTGATGCTTATTCTGTATTCTATGTTGCATTATAGCTCTATAGAAGTGCTGGGGAGGATGCGATTCAACTATTTGATCTATCTGTCATCCCAAAAAACCATTCTGATGTCGATCATGATAAAAGTCAAAGCTCTTTGCCATCATTGATGCATAAGGGGAGAAAGGAGTCTTTGTTTTCTCTTGGGACGCTTCTTTACCGTGTTGCTCATAGGCTTTCACTTTCAAAGGTATTGACAGTAGAAAGTTGTTACAGTTTGACAACTGTGTGATATGCTGATACTTATCTCAATTTTCTGTTTGGAAATTACATTTTAATTTCCATATGACTTCTGCAGGCATCTGATAATAGCGCAAAATGCGCAAAATTTTTCAAACAATGTCTAGAGTTTCTCTGTGAGCAGGATCACTTAGTAAGTTCCCTACATGTCACGATAATGTTCCTGCTATACACAGCTTGCTTTTCTGAGCTTGTTTATCGAATCTGTAATTTAAAAAAGAATTAAGATTTAATGGAATTTTATTTAATTCTAGGTGGTTCGTGCATATGCTCATGAACAATTTGCCAGACTCATATTGAAATGCTATGAAGAACTTGAATTAATGTCAGAATATGTTCTTCTCGAATCAGAGGTGAGGGTTACTGATTTGGAAGACGAATGTTCAGAATTTTCTCTAGGGATGTTTGGATCAACAGTTCAAGATATGGTACCATCTCAAGCTGCAGAGGATACAGCTTCAACTAAAGACAGGACACTTCGCAGTTCAGGGGCATACTCATCTGGGTTAAAGTTGGGAACAGACTCATATGCGGTACCTTCAACAACAGAAGTGGGAGGCCTTATAGATGATGCGGCTAGTTCAGAAATACATGACAGCTTGGATATGTGCAAGATCTCCTCGACTTCCCCTCAAGTGATGAGAGCGGTTACTGATCCTATCTCCTCTAAGTTGGCTGCAATACATCATGTCTCACAAGCTATTAAATCTCTTAGATGGAAGCGCCAACTTCAGAATACACAAGGGGATCTGGTTGACCATGGAAATAGAATTCGTGAAAGATCTTCTAATTTCTCTGTATGCGGATGTGGTGATGCCAGCTGCATTGAAGTTTGTGATATTCGAGAATGGCTTCCCAAATCAAAAATGGATCAAAAGATGTGGAATCTCATCCTTTTGCTGGGAGAATCATATTTAGCTCTTGGCGAAGCGTACAAAGATGATGGAGAATTTAATCGAGCTCTCAAGGTTGTTGAATTATCATGTTTAGTTTATGGTTCAATGCCTCAACATCTTGAAGACACCCGTTTATTTCATCTATGGTCAGTAGCTTATCATATCAGTCGAAGGTCAAAAATGAAAAGAAAAAGATGGATTTGACAATAGATGTTGCAGAAGGTTTAGGCTTCAATTTCTTTGAAGGTTATTCTACCGAGCAGTTCTCCCCTACTTACTTATTCTGGGCTAAGGCATGGTCGCTTGTTGGGGATGTATATGTGGAGTACCATCGAACTTGGGGTACAGGAAACCCAGTACAAGCTGAAAGAAAAACATCAGGCAGTGAGCTGAGAATGTCAAATGAAGTCGTGAGGGAGGTAACACGTCTTAAAAAGAAGTTGGGACAGTACAAGCAAAACTGTAGCTCTTGCTCTCTGATAAACTGTAGCTGTCAGAGTGATAGGGCAAGCAGTGGTAACAGTGCAAGCAGTAGTAGCAGAGGTTCTACACCTTATAACAGGAAACTAAATAAAAAATTAAATACAAGGAACTCCTTGCATTCTCTTGTGGGACAAACATTTGATGAGAATAGTTCACGCAAAATAGTAAGCGCAGATAAGCCTAATGATGGACTTCCGCAGAATGATTCTGAGAGAGAAGCCCATGCTACTTCAGTAAAAGAATACGATGTTGTAGACGTCAAAGATATTGAGAAAACTCACAGGACAGGTTCAGTAGATGAAGCTTGCTCTAATTCAAGTAGTAAAGTTGCATCTGAGTTAAGATCGGGAGGTATCTTTAAGTTTCTTGAAAGTCCTAAATCAGCTAATGTGGAGAACAATCTTTCTGCTGCTATAGACTGTTATGGTGAAGCTAGGAAAGCAATCGGTGCATTCCTTCTGGGTCTGCAGAATTACATTCTATTTTGAAAAAAATGGGATGGGTATGTAATGAACTAGGCCGCCATAGACTGGAGAACAAAGACTTAGCTGCGCTGAAATTGCCTTTGCAGATGCTATAAAAGCATTTAAAGAAGTTTCTGACCATACGAATATAATACTGATTAACTGTAACCTAGGCCATGGTAGAAGAGCATTAGCTGAAGAGCTCGTAACTAAGATGGACGACCTTAAAAGGCATGATGTCCTTCAAACTGCATAAGCAAGCTATGAAAGCTGCAAAGTTGGAATATTTCGAATCTCTAAGTTACTATGGGGCTGCAAAAATAGAACTGTCTTCTGCTAGTGACGTACCTGATTATTTGACGTTGCACAATGAAGTATATACACAGTTTGCCCACACACACCTGAGACTTGAATGCTTCTGGCAAGAGAAGCCACTTCTGATGGTATTGATAGTGGGCATTTTGATGAGTTTTCGAGCAAGGGCACAAATAAAGAAAGAAGAAAGCATGAACTGTCAGCAAGTGAGGCTTTTAGGGTGGCTTTGTCTACATACGAAGCTCTGGGTAACCTGCGCAAACAGGAGGCTGCCTATGCTCATTACCAACTTGCTTGCTACCACAGAAACACTTGTTTGAAGTTTTTGGATTTTGATAAAAAGCAAGTTAAGTTTTCTAATTATGAAACCAGCCGTCAAAAGGCTAAGTGGCATGCTTCTTTGGCAGACAAACATTGGCAAAAGTCCATTGATTTCTATGGCCCAAAGACACACAGTGTTATGTATCTTAATATTCTCATGGAGCAGTCAGTCCTTTCGTGGAGTCTCTCAAACTCACTACACTCAAATATGGTATGTTCTCTAAACTCTCTGGTTTTGCATCATGTCAAGGTAGATAATGTTAATTTTTGCATGGGACAAGTTGTCGCTGTGCTTTCCATGTGAACCATGGATGCAAATAGTATTGTGGATTTCTATGAGTTCTCTTTTAAAATTTGTCCTTTGGGGTAGATAGTTGCCGTCATCACCCGCACACACTAAGTTTGGAATGGTATTGATTTTTAGCTTCCCGAATCATTAGAGAAACATGCTTTTGAAGGAGAAGAACATGTTTATTTTTTCCCTTTTCTTTTATTTCTTTCCCCAGTGTTCAACCAAGCTCTAGCTTAAGACCGGATGAGGCCCAACTGGAGCTCCTTTGTACCCTGTCTGTGGATCAGAACTGTCATAGCCAACCTATGGCTGACATGATGTCAACATGTTGAAATCGGGTCAAGCTTGGGCTGAATCAGATTGAATTGGTTTAGCTTGATTTGAATGGAATCACTTGGGTAGTTCAGTTTGAGACACAAGGAAACTTTCTGGAAACTATCATGGGAAATGGGTTATGGAAAGAGAGTGATGCAGAAAAGAAATATAAACATGTTTCTTGGGGATGCGCCCAAAAGAAGCAGAGAGAGAGCAGAAAAGACAAATGATTAAATTATGATGAATAATAAAAAAGAATAAAAAATCATTTCATGAGGCCCGCAGAAATTTTCAAGGGATGACGGTTTCCGGAAGCCATGGGATGTCTTTTCCATAGAGGGGTTTTGGAAATCAAATTAGGAGAGTGTTTGCTGTCGGCTTGGGGTCAGGAACAGGATTTGTAATAGAGTGGCTTTCCTGCTCAAAATGACACCAGTTTACATGTGCTGTAGTTATATACACATATTAACATAAAGTCATAAACATGCATGTACACAAATACCCATATAACCATGATATTATATTTATTTATGTAATTATAGAGATTAGGTTCCGGTTGCGTTGGCTTAGCCGTAACTCTTGCCTGAACTCTCTATTCGGGTAGAGTTCCTACCAAAAATGACTTGGGTGACAAACCTGCCTGCCCAAGTTATTGTTGGATTATCTTGACCTTCTCAAGTGGCAGCATACTTTTGTTGCCTTATTTATCATCTTATTCACTTGGTACTTTCGTCTGGTAATGCTTGAAGCAGGTATCAGAATGGTTCTCTGTCCTTTTTCTTATCGATATTGTCACTCTTTAGGGGTGATTATTCAATAAAAGGTTGCCTTATGCCTGCAACTACGAGAATGATTTTCTATCCTATTTCTTATTGATAGGGTTGACAGCTCAATCTGACAGAAAGAGTTGTGGTTAGCCTTAATCAGATACCATCCATAATCAATTGAATCTTGTTTTCTTTTGGGTAAATTATAGAAAGACCCATGTACTATTAACCAAGTAGCACTAATACCCCTGAACTATGTTATTAGCAAGAACACCCCCTGAGTTAACGGTTGGAGTCAAAATTATTCTATATTTTAAATTTTACCCATTTTTCTTTTTTCTCTCTTTTTGCTCTTTCCTTCTCTTTTCTTGAACCTTTCTCTCTGCTCTCCTTTCCTCTCTCATAATTTCTCATTACTTTCCTTGTATCTCTCCCTCCATCTTTTCCTAACTATTCTTTCCTCTCCCTCCCCATGCATCGATAGTAAAATGCAATAATAATCACATCAAATTGCAGCAGTAACAAGTTGGAGAGGATTTTGGATTTGGGTTTAGATTTACATGAGTTTGAGTTTTGGAGAGAAAAAGAGATTTAGGTTTGGAGAGAAAACAAAGATTTTGGGTTAGGGTTTGGATTCTGGAGAGAGAGAAGTATTGATTTTGTGTGTGAGTCTAAATTTTGAAGAGGGAAGAGTGTGTGATTTGAATGAGGTTGAGTTTCAGTTGAAGGATGAGTTTTGAGAGAGAGGTGAGGGAGGAGTAAAAAAACAGATGAGGAAGATGAGGAGAGGGGGAGAGTAGTGGGAGAGAGGAGAGGAGAGGGTAGATAAGAAAAGATGATCTAGATTTGATTTAAGAAATGACTTTGAAGAAGTACGTGAGGGACGAGTGAAGAAGGAAAGAAGATGAGCAAAAGCGGGGGGGGGGGGGGGGGGGGGGGGGGGGGGTGGGGGGGGGGAATTTAAAACACCATTAACTCAAGGGGTGTTCTTGTTAATAACATAATTCAGGGAATATGGAGTAAAGTGCTACTTGGTCAATAGTACAGGTTGGTCAATAGTACAGGGGGTCTTTCTGCAATTTACCCTTTTCTTTTTGTTTATCACACATCTAATTATTAATTTTATGATCCTTGGGCTATTAACATTCATCATCTTGGCGAAATCCAGAATGTGGTAGGGTCTACATCTTGGTTATTAAACGTGTGAGTGGCTGCAAATTCAAGTTTGTAATTAAGGATAGTGGAGGGTCGGGTTTGGTGGAGCAGAATTGACCTTAATCAGCCGATCTATTTTTCTGACAGCAAGCCTGTTGATTTATTAAAAAATTACAAGTCCCCTACTCAACCAGACCTAAGACCTGCCTGTGTGTCAGTCACCAGCACCAATCTGTCTCAGCCACTCAATAAACGTGTTGGGTCAGATCATCATTTTAAGTTTGGTGGCTGTCGAATAAGTAATAAGCAAGGCCAAGCCCAAATTGCAAGGCTAACAAGATACGAGTTGTAGTTGTTTCTGGCGCAGCCCAAGTATTTTGTTTTGGCTCAATTCGCGACTGAGCTAAATAACACAAATATTTGTACTTGCAGATGCTGGAAGCAGCTCTACTCCACCTTCTAGAAGGTCGCCATGTGGTTGAAATAAATGAAGATTGCAAGCTCGATCAGGATTTTGAGATTGGAGCAAAATTTTGGAACCACTTACAGGCACTACTGAAGAGCATGCTGACTGCCTCACTTTCCGGAAGCGCAAAAGCTGGAGGTGCTGCAGATTCTGGGAAGTTGAAGGAGATGTACAGAATGTCTTTGAAATCTACTAGATTAGATCAGTTGCATGCAATGCACAGGTTATGGGTTTCTTAGATACATTCTGTGGAGTTGTATAGAAGTCAACAAGTTTCTGCCGTGTTATTGCAAGTTTCAATGTTTTGCCAACCCCAGTGTCCATTTTGCGACGCTTATGGAAATTTATCTGTAAAGAAACTTTTGCTGATCTTAGGGCTATCATGTCCGTCCGGTTATTAAACCTTGCCGTTATTTTGATAGCATGAAGCTTCTTAAAGGAGTAAAAATTCTATGGGGAGCACTGTGGTATGTGGTTACCTCATGGCCCTCTACCTGTAAATGGTGAAATTATCATTCCTATCTGCTATGATATTCCACCAGATTGATTGGGGTTGTATTTTAGGTTGTCTTGCTCCTCTGGAGATCTATGATATCAGCTCAATGATATGCCTCATGCTTTCCTAGATTGTTTAATGCATCAAAAGGGTTCTTGATTCTCATTCAGACGAGAACATTGCGCGCAGAAGCAGCAGAACGCCTGCAAAAAGAAAATGCATGCAACTTAATATGCATTCGCCGCCAGTGAAATAGTGATGAATCTGATGCGAGAACAGCATGACTTCAGTCGAAGATCACATGCAATCAAATAATTTCATTCATAATGCGTATTCCTACCTTACAGATCAAGAGAACTTAAAGCAACATACAGGAAAAGATATTGACATTCAAGTTAATGAATGCCTTCTCAAATACTTTCTACTAAAATTTGTAATAATCCAGAGCAACTGCTCTCCATGCGCACAGAAGCTGCAAAATTTAGGGCCAAAAAACGCAAAGTAACAACAGTACACTGTAATTGATTTTTTGGTGTTATAATCACTGATACATTTTCAAGGCGTAACTCCAGCCAAAGACTAAGACCTGTGATGGTATTCAAATGGTTACTTAAATCACGCATGAGCAGAAAACTATCACGAATTCCTCGGTTTATGGGAGTTATAGAATCCAATCTGTACAGCATCATATATTATGAAATCACACCGAGTAAAAGTTACAATCAATTGCAATCACTCTCTTATCACTAGTTAAAGACCTTGGTTGAACAAAAAGCCACCAACCAGGGAATTCAAATAGCTGAACGCCCTTAAGCGCCTATTACTAAAAACATATTTATCATGAAAATAATGCTGTTACAAAATAATAATCAGCACCCGAAAATTACAAAAAGCAGAAGAAAATAGCAAGTCGAAACATATAGCGCGAGTGAGGGGGAGGGCGAAAGCTTATTTATCTGAAGTTTCATATCAACCACTAGCTTTTCCCTGTGTATATGCTACAAATAAATGTGTGCCAGCTTAAAACCCCAGCATGCCTCAGGTGGATCTTTGGTGGAGCTTCTCTCGGCTAAACGGGGTTAAGCGCTTCGGTGTGACTGCAACCAGTCATTTATGATAAGAGAAGGCAGGATTTCAAGCGAAATAGTCTTGCCGTACCACAGTGAAAAACTCGGGAGATAATAGATCGTCATCTTTGTGCTTCCCAGTTCTCCATTACCTGGATGTGCCAGAATATTCTAGGAGAGAGTGGTGTATAATCTGCATGCTTGCCAGGAACCAAGCATCATGGTCAAATCATGACATACAAGCAGCTGATATAATATGAACTCTTAAGAAATTTTGAGAACAAAACATTTCACAGTGAAACTGTATAATGATAGCCTCAGCAATCCTGCAGCTCTCTGTGAAGTGTTTAGGCATACAAGAAACAAACACAGTTATCCTGAGAAGAAAAGTGTCCAGTCCCTTGGGGGAAAAAATTGTATTTCTTGTCACAGACAAAGTCCCATTAATTATTCTCAGACAGCTCATGTAAATCATCCAGATGCAGTGCTACTTATTAATGCACAAAATCAATGGGTAAAGTGTATCAATGTACTTAATAAGCAAAGTATTCCAAAAGAAGGGCAAACATTAACAGCTTCAAATCCATGTTTGGTTAGATCTGACTCTTAGAAGTTTGACAGAACAGAGTCAAATGGGCCCCAACAGGGGAATTTCTCTATTATTATGTAAAAGAAATTGGTGGGTGCCTTGCACCTTGCGAGCTCAGGGCATATCAAGTTGGAATTCAGTTAAACCTGATTGGGTTGCTCGTGTGGATCAAAATGGCATGGTATGTTTATTTGATGAAGTCAGAACATATTAATAATATTGACCATCTTAATGTATCAATATTTACTGTGGCTACTTTTCAACTAGTGGTAAACCACAGGAGAATGTTGGTGCACTTCAATGTTAGTTGACACTGACACCCAAGAGGGTATTGCTTTCCTGGCAATGCAATTTTAGGAAGTGGAAAGAGCTATAAAAAGCACCTTTCTGTTTACTGTCTAAATTAACATCAAGAACAACTAGAAATAAAATTCAAAAAAAAAAAGGGAAAAAAAAGAAAAAGATAGTTGAAAAAGAAAAGATGACGGAGAAAGAGAAAATAATGAGAATGGATAACAAAGAGGTACAAGAGAGCAAGCCAAAGTAGAAAAGATAAAATACGAAAAATTATCATCTTGGCCAAAGTTTGACATGTCTATAAATCACAACTATAAATGTATACAAGTGTCTGTTTGATTTTAAGAGTCTCAAACACCTGTTTGCAGACCTATCAACCTGGCTAACTTATTTATAATGCATAAAAAAACGAGTCTATACCTCATGTAAAATTAGTGATTTACTTTCTTTGTCATCATTCACGCATTAAGAATCTTTCATATACAGACACAAGCTATAAATCTGTAAGTCAAAACATTAGGATCCATTCACAGATGAACATGCATACAATTACAAGAATTTTGCCTTTGAAACAACCAGAAGCTCTGTCCACAGAATTTTGTGTTTGAATCCCCCATTGGGAATGAACACTCATGTCCATGTGTACAAATCAAAATATATTATCGCCCCCCTTATA
This sequence comes from Agave tequilana, assembly GCA_038442645.1. Taxonomy (NCBI): domain Eukaryota; kingdom Viridiplantae; phylum Streptophyta; class Magnoliopsida; order Asparagales; family Asparagaceae; genus Agave; species Agave tequilana. Next base: position 286 of record JAVJIF010016260.1, on the reverse strand, counting down.
CAGCCTTGCTGTTTTCTGCTTTGTTGGGCCCAATCACTGGGGGTGCAAGCACATACAGAGATCCATCTGGATATATATCTTACCTACCCAGCTCAGCGGATTTGGCCCACTCAGATGCATTCAGGTATTCAGACATGGCAAACGCACCTGCACCATCCTTATCTTGATGTAGGTGCCTCTGCCAATCTTCCAAAATAGGTTAGTCGGCAATGTGCCAAACCCACCATACCAAATCAGAACGCCCCCAGTGCTCTTTTCAAAACGCTGAAGTTCACGTCTAAAAAAA